>PITA01003789.1:0-133387 GCA_004023965.1 Spilogale gracilis | reverse complement strand
TTTTATTTTATTTTATTTTATTTTATTTTATTTTATTTTATTTCATTTCATTTCATTTCATTTCATTTCATTTCATTTCATTTCATTTCATTTCATTTTATTTTATTTATTTGACAGAGAGAAACACAGCTAGAGAGGGAACACAAGCAGAGGGACTGAGGGAGGGAGAAGCAGGCTTCCTGTCGAGCAGAAAGCCCGATGTGGGGCTCGATCCCGGGTCTCCAGGATCATGACCTGAGCTGAAGGCAGTCGCTTAACCAACTGAGCCACCCAGGCGCCCCTTAAAAGCCTTTTCTGCATCAATTGAGAGTACCATGTGGTTCTTCTCTCTTCTCTTATTGATTTGTTCTATCATGTTGATTGATTTGCGAGTGTTGAACCACCCTTGCATCCCTGAGATAAATCCCACCTGGTCATGGTGGATAATCTTTTTAATGTATTGTTGGATCCTGTTAGCAAGGATCTTGTTGAGAATCTTGGCATCCATATTCATCAGAGATATTGGTCTGATGTTCTCCTTTTTTTTTTCCATCTTCTCAACAGCTTTAATCTTAATTTCAAATATATAACTATAATCTTATATGAAGTTTTAGGTAAAAATTGATATGGTTAGATACATCTATTTACATAGATCTGTACATATCTATGTCTGTCCATCCACCCATCTCCAGATACAGTCCCAAATTGCCCTCATACCAAATATTTATATTATCATTAACACAAAATTAGATTTTCACAAGGACAAATACGAGAAGAGTGTTAATCTTAATCAGATTCTTCCAGCAGCATCCAATAATTGTAAGCTCTTTCTTTTTTATATATACTATCTATATTCAATTCCCATCACTTTAACAGCTATAATATTTCATCTATTACACAAATTCTCTCCACTTTTGAGCACACTTTAGAAAACTGCTGTGTATTGAAATCATGATAGTCTAAAATGTAAACTGTTATTAAGTGACAACTTACTTGTGAATTATAATCTACTCATAATTGTTCTAGAGAGCAGAAGATAGAAAATTCAGCAGGTATTTTGGTTTCCTAAAATAAATAATATTTTTACCTTGATACCTTTTAAGATGGAAAATATTTTAACAAGTGACTCTAGCAAATGAGGTGTGTGAGTTTAGGTTAAAAAGATATTAGTTACGAAAATATCTCCTTTTTGATGGAGTCCTTGTCTGGCTTGAGGATTAGAGTAATGCTGGCTTCATAGAAAGAGTCTAGCAGTTTTCCTTCTGTTTCTATTTTTTGAAAGAGCTTCAGGAGAATGGGTGTTATTTCTTCTTTGAATGTTTGGTAGAATTCCCCAGGGAATCTGTCTGGTCCTGGACTCCTGTTTTTTGGGAGGTTTTTGATCACTACTTCAATCTCATTACTAGATATAGGTCTATTCAGATTGTCAATATCTTCCTGTTTCAGTCTTGGAAGTTTATAGGTTTCTAGGAATGTATCCATCTCTTCTAGGTTGTTAAACTTATTGGCATATAAATGTTGATAGAAATTTCTGATGATTGTTTCTCTTTCCTTGGTGTTAGTTGTAATCTCTCCCTTTTCATTCATAATTTTATTAATTTGAGTCTTCTCCCTTTTCTTTTGGGTTAGTTTAGCCAACGGTTTATCAGTCTTATTGATTCTTTCAAAGAACCAGCTTCTAGTTTCGTTGATGTGTTCTACTGTATCTCTAGTTTCTGATTCATTCATCTCTGCTCTAATCCTAATTATTTCCCCTCTTGTGTGTGGGGGTTGGTTTAATTTGTTGTTGATTTTCCAGTTCTTTAAGGTGTAATGAGAGTTGGTGTATTCGGGATTTTTCAATTTTTTTGAGTGAGGCTTGTATGGCTATGTATTTCCCCCTACGACTGCCTTTGCTGTATGCCATAGGTTGTTGATCGATGTATCTTCATTCTCATTGGTTTCCATGAAGTGTTTCAGTTCTTCTTTGATTTCCTGGTTGATCCACAGATTCTTGAGCAGGATTGTCTTTATCTTCCAAGTGTTTGATTTTATTCTGAACTTTTTATTGTGGTTGAGTTCCAGTTTCATGGCATTGTGGTCAGAGAATATGCAGGGAATAATCTCAATCTTCTGGTATCGGTTGAGCCCTGATTTATGACCTAGTATGTGGTCTGTCTTCTAAATCACTAACACAATCTTCAGCTTCACTTATTCTGGCTGTTAGCATATTTAAATTAGATTGCATCTCATTAATAGCCTTTCTAATCTCAGCTTTCACTTCTATTATTAGGGCTTCCATTTTGAGGCTAATGTTCTTTTCCAAATTAGCCATTGCTTGGATGATTGCTACCCTGAATTCCATTTCTGTCATATTGTTTATGTTCATTTCCAGTAATTCTGTGACCAGGGTTGCAGTCTTAAGGTTTGTCTTCTGTTGGTTGTTCCTCCTCCAAGTCAATAGGGGACTTTTATATTCATTCTTACAACTCATAGAGTTGGTTTTGATCGTTTCATGTAACATAATTCCCTTTATTTTTTTTTCAAAGATTTTATTTATTTGACAGAAACTTAATGAGAGAGGGAATACAACAGGGGGTTAGAGAGGGAGAAGCAGGCTTCCTGCTGAGAGGGACTCAATCCGGGATTCTGGGTTCATGACCTGAGCCAAAGGCAGAGGCTTAACCACTGATCTACCCAGGTGCCCCAATCTATATTATAATTAAAGAAGACTTCTAGGTTATGACTTTAGGCTTCATTTTTCTGTGCTACAGTAGATATTAAAATAACTATGTAAATTGCTGTGTCTACTCACTGTTTTAAATCAAGCATCCTCAGAAATTATTAGCTGTTGCTTTTTTGTTAAATATGCTTTTTAAAAAAAATTTGAGTTTTAAGTTCACAAAAGAATTCAGTAGAAATTATAGAGAGTTCTCATACACATCCTGCCCTCACCTTCTCCAATACAAACTTCCCTCATTTTTTTTTATTTTAAGAGTTATTTATTTATTTATTTATTTATTTATTTATTTATTTATAAAGATTTTATTTATTTATTTGACAGAGAGAAACAGCGAGAGAGGGAACACAAGCAGGGGGAGTGAGAGAGGGAGAAGTAGGCCTCCCGCTGAGTAGGGAGCCCAACGCAGGGCTCCATCCCGGGACTCTGAGATCATGACCTGAGCCGAAGGCAGTCGCTTAACCAGCTGAGCCACCCAGGCGTCCCAAGCATTATTTTTTTATTTAAAGAGAGAGTGCATCTAGGGGGGCTGGGGATAAAGGGGTAGGAGAGAGGGGGAAAAAGTCTCAAGCAGATTCCCTGCTGAGTGTGGAGCCCAGTGGAAGAGCTCAATCTCAGGATCCTGAGATCGGACCTGAACCAAAAACAAGAGTGGGGCACTCAACTGACCGCACCACCCAGGCACCCCTGGCCTCCCCCACTTTCAATATCCTGCACCAGAGTGGTACATTTGTTTCAACTGATGAATCTTCAGTGACACATCTTTATCATCCAAAGTGCATAGTTCACACTAGGGTTCACTGTTGGGGTTGTGTGTTCTATGGGTTTTGATAAATGTCTGGTGACAAGCATCCACCATTATAACACCTTACAGAGCAGTTTCAATTAAAATCCCCTGTGTCCTGCCTCTTCTTCCTTCCGTCCTCCCTAACAATTGTTGATCTTTTTATTGCCTCTACAGTTTTGCTTATTACAGAATATCATATTGGAAATCATATGGTATATAGTCCTTTCAGACTTATTTCACTTAGAAATAACTCATTTAATTTTCCTCCATGTCTCTTCATGGTTTGATATCTTTTTTGTTTTTTGTTTGTTTGTTTGTTTGTTTTTTAGTGCAGAGTAAGATTCCATTGTCTAGATGGAACAACAGTTTATTCATCCATTCACCTGCTGAAGGACATCTCGGTTACTTCTAAGTTTTGGCAATAATATACAAAGCTATAGACATCTGTGTGTGTTTTTGTGTGGGAAAAAACTTTTCAGTGCCTTTAGGTCAATACCAAGAAGTACAACGCTGGATCGTATAGTAAGAGTATAATTTTGTGAGAAACTGCCAGATGGTCTTCTACAACAGCTGTGCCATTTGGCATTCCCACCAGTGATGAATGAGAGTTCCTGTTGCCCTAGGTCCATATCAGCATTTGGTGTCCCCGATGTTTTGGATTGGGGCCATTTTAAAAGGCTTGTAATGGTATCTCCTTGTAGTTTTAACTTGCATTTCTCTAATGACATTCAAGGCGGAATATCTTTTCATATACTTTTTTGCCATCTGTATATTTTCTTGATGAGCAATCTGTGTAGATCTTTGGCCTATTTCTTAAGCAGATTGTTTATTTTCTTATGGTTGACTTTTAAGAGTTCTTGATGTATTGGGTATAAGAGTCTTTTATCACGTATGCTTTTCACAAATATTTTCGCCCAGTCTGTGGCTTGTCTTTTTGTTCTTTTGATAGTGTCTTTTGCAGAGCAGAACTTTTCAAATCTTTAAATATTTATTTATTTATTTATTTATTTATTTGAGACAGAGAGAGAGAGAGTGAGCACGAAGGAGGGGGGCAGACACAGAGAGAGAATCTCCAGAAGACTCCCAGACTCCCAGTGAACAAGGAGACTGACACCAGGACCCTAAGATCATGACCTCAGCCAAAATCAAGAGTTGGACACTTAACTGATGGAGCCTCCAAGTGCCCCCAAAAGTTTTCAGTTTGAATGAAGTCCTGCTTACCAATGCTTTCATTCATGGATTATGACTTCGGTGTTGTATCTAAAAAGTCATTGCCAAACCTAAGGTCCTTTAGATTTTCTTCTAGTTTTATAGTTATACGTGTTACTCTTAGAGTTGTTTTGAGCTGGTTTGTTTGTATTGGTGTGTGTTTATGTGAAAAAGGTGGAAGGTTTATATATAAATTGAGACTGTATCATGAATGGTGTTGAATTTTGCCAACTGCTTTTTCTGTTATCTTTTGATGTGACCATGTGATTTTTCTTCTTTAGCCTGTTGATGTGATGTGACCTTACTTGATTTTTAAATTGCATTTAATTCATTTTTTTATTTTAGAGAGAGACTGTGAGAAAGAGTAGGGGAGTAGGAGCAGAGGGAGAGAGAGAATCTGGAGCAGACTCCGTCCTCACTCAGTATGAAGCCTAAATCAGGGCTTGATCCCAGGATCATGATTCAACTTGCTAATATTTTCTTGGGGGGGTTAGTATTTATGTTCATAAGAGCTATTGGTTTATATTTTTTTTAATAATATCTTTGTCTGATTTTGGTATTAGAGCATTTTGACCTCATTGAATAACTTAAAAAGTATTCCCGTTCACTTCTATATTCTGGAAGAATATTTATAGAGAATTAGTAAGATTTCTTCCTTAAATGTGTGCTGGATTTACCAATAAACCCCTTTTGACCTAGTGGTTTCTGTCTGGGAATGTTATTAATTACTTTAATTTCTTTAATAATATAGGCTTATTCAGATTATCTATTTCTTCTTGTGTGAGTTTTGGCAGATTGTGTCCAAGGAATTGGTTCATTTCACTTGGGTTATTAAATTTGTGGGCATAGAGTTGATAGATTTTTTTATTGTCCTCTTAATTTCCCCTGAGATTTTTTCCCCCTTAGTTAGTCTGGCTAGAAGTTTATCAATTTCATTGGTCTTTTTAAAGAACCAGATTTTGGGGGCACCTGGGTGGCTCAGTCTGTTAAGCATCTGCCTTCAGCTCAGGTCATGATCTCAGGTTCCTTCCCCTCCCCCTGCTTGTGCTAACATGCTTTCTCTCTCTCTCTCTCTCTCTCTCTCTCTCTCTCTCTCTCATCAAATAAATAAAGTCTTGGGGGAAAAAAACCTAGCTTTTGGTTTTATTGATTTTCTCTTCCTATTTTCAGTTTCATAGATTTCTGCTTGGATTTTTATTATTTCTTTCCTTCTGCTAACTTTGGATTAATTTGGTCTTTTTTACCTAGTCCTACAATAGAAGCTTAGATTATAGATCTTTCTTTTTTTCTAACATGTGCATATATGCATATAAATTACCCTGTAAGCACTATTTCTGCTGCTTCCTTCAAATTTTGATGTCATATTTTCATTTTTATTTAGTTCAAAATATGTAAAGATTTCTCTTGAGTTTTTTTTCTATGATCTGTAATTTAGAAGTCTGTTGTTTCATCTCTACTTATTCTGGGATTTTCCAGCTCTCTTTTTCTTATTTATTTCCAATTTATTCTGTTGTAAACTTGGGGCATTCATTGTATGATTTCTTTAATTTCAAATTTGTTAAGGTATAATTTATGGTCCAGAATGTGGTCTCTCATTGTGAATATTCCATGACCACTTGAGATTCAGATGTGTTGGGTGCAGCAGTCTATATATATTAATTATATCTAGTAGACTGATGGTGTTTTTGAGTTCCACTATGTCCTTACTGATTTTCTGCCTGCTCAATCTGTCCATTTCTCATGTCCATTTCTCATAGAGGGGTGCTGAAGTTTACAACTATAAAAGCGCATTATCTATTTCTCCTTGCAATTCTGTCAGTTTCCACCCCATATATCTTGACGCTGTGATGTTAGGCATGGAGATGTAAGGATTGTGGTCTTCTTGGAGAATTGACCCCTTTATCATTATGTAATGCCCCTTAATGATCCCTGATAATTTTTCTTACTCTGAAGTCTCCTCTGTTAGAAACATAGCTACTCTTGCTTTCTTCTGATTAGCATTAACATGGTAAATCTGTCTCTATCCCTTTACTTTTAATCTATATGTGTCCTTACATTTTAGTGGATTTCCTGTAAGCAACATATAATTGGGTATTGTTTTTTAATCCATTTTGACATGGATTAAGTGGTTTACTTAGATGGTTGACATCTCAAGTGATTGTTGATATAGTCAAATTAATATCTGTCATATTTCTTATTATTTTCTATTTGTTACACTTGTTTTTTGTTCTTAGTTTTGTCTTTCACTCTTTCTGCCTTTTGTGGTTTTAAGTGAACATTTTATATCATTCCATTTTCTCTTAGCATATCTTTTCTTAACATATCAATTATACATCTTTTTAAATATTTTTGAGTAGTTTCCCTAGGGTTTGAAATATACATTTACAACTAATTCATGTCCACTTTCAAACAACACTACACCACCTCATTGGTAGTACAAGTACTTTATAATATCAAAGTATTCCTAAGTTCTCCTTCCCATCCCTTATGTCATAGCTGTTATTCATTTCAAGTATCTATAAGATACAATCATAATCATCTACTATATTGTTGCTGTTACTGCTTTAAATAAACTGCTGTTAGTTTTTACTTTATCATCACTTATTCCTTCTATTATGCTCTTCTTCTCTTTATATAAATCTGAATTTCTTACCTATATCAATTCCCTTCTCTTTTAAGAACCTCAGGGGTGCCTGGGTGGCTCAGTGGGTTAAGCCCCTGCCTTTGACTCAGGTCATGATCACAGGGTCCTGGGATGGAGTCCTGCATCTGGATCCTTGCTCAGCAGGGAGCCTGTCCTTCATTCCGTCTGCTGTTCCCCCTGCTTGTGCTCTCTCTCTGAAAAATAAATAAATAAAATCTTCAAAAAGAACTTTTCATATTTTTAAAAAGATTTTATTTATTTACTTGAGAGAGAGCATGCATGAGTGGGGGGGGAGGCAGAAGGTGAGGGGGAAGCAGGCTCTCCACTATATAGAGAGCCCAATAGGGTACTTGACCCCAGGACCCTAGGATTATGGCCTGAGCTGAAGGGAGACGCTTAACTGACTGAGCCATCCAGGCATCCCAAGAACTTCTTTTGATACTGCTTGCCAGGCAAGTCTACTAGCAACAAATTCTCTCACGTTCAGTTTCGCTGGGAAAGTCTATATTTCCCCTTCATTTTTAAAGGACAACTTTTCAAGGTACCAAATTCTAGGTTGATGGTTTTTCTCTCAACACTTATATATTTCATTCCATTCTTCTTGTTTGCAAGATTTCTGAGAAGTTACATGTAATTCTTATATTGTTCCTTTATAAATAAGGTATTTTTTCCTCTCTGGTTTCTTTCAAGTTTTTTTTCTTTCTGCAGTTTGAATGTGCCTACATGTAGTCTTTGTTACTCTTTTAAATCTAGTTTTGTAACTATCATTGGAATTGTAGAATGATCAGCTCTGTAATGGTTTGGACTCCATTTCGTAGTGGTGTATTCATTTCTATTTCATCTACCCTGACATCTAGAAGAACTTTGAATATCCACGGCAATAAATCACAATGAAGTTGCTATGTATACTCAACAAAACAGGATTCCTACATATAAAAATTGATATACATTTTTTCTTTCATTTCTGGTTTTTCAGATTCCATTTTATTTACCGTTATAAATGCCTAAGTCAAATTAATTTGGCGGTCTGGGTAGTATCTGCTTAGAAAACATGATATCTAACTAAAGATTCCATTGTTCACATTTCATACAGAAGGACATGTTATCCTTTGCAGTATTAGTTCCTTCCTGGATCCACCTCATGAAGAAAAGGTAAGAACTTCAGTTTTTAATTCATGAACCAGCACATACTAATTGACCATTTCTCTGTGCTAGATACCGCAAAAGATAGAATAAGACAAGACTCCCTACTCTTGAGCCATATATAATACTATTGAATCTTAAGAGTACACTTATCTTGTTGGGCACTCAGAGATGTATAGAATTGTTGAAACCTGAGACTAATATAACATTGTATGTTAATTATTATTTGAAATAAAAATAGAAACAAGAAACAGGCTACATGCCAAATAACAATGGTTTACTGGTGAAAAGAGAGGATGAATGAGTGAGTGAGCCTGCCATTGGCCACTTTATATCGTCTTCATGTTTTCACTTATTTGAGAGAATCTATGTAGAATCCTAGAGCTTAAAAGAGTTCACACATCATCTAGTCCTCCATAGTCAGTTTATATAGCTTGTATATCTTCACAGAAAGAGATTCTATAACCTTTCCTTACAAGTCTAATCTAGTGTCCAACCATTATAAATAAGTCACAGGGATGAAAAGTACTGCATAGGGAATATAGTCCACAACACTGTAATAACTGTATGGTGACCGACGGTACCCATGCTTTTCGTGATGAACATTATATAATGCATGGAATTGTCTAATCAGTGTGTAGTACACATGTAACTAACATAACATTGTATGTCAACTATACTTCAGTTTAAATGAAACTTCCTCACATCTACTCTAAATCTTCCTTGTAATTCAAACATATTTTATGCTCTTTTTGGTGTTAATGCAATGTAAATGTCACCAGTCTTATTCATAACCATTTAAATATGCATTTTGGTGTGAATATAAATATACAAATATAGCTACATATATTATAAAGACTCAACACTAATTAAAGGTTTCAGCAAGGAAGCACTATTTTACCCTAGGCTTATTTCCCTTTATGTTCCTATTTTAAATCCAAAAAGCAAGCAAATGGCAATTTTTTTTGCTTTTGGATCGTAGGTAGTAACATATGGTTACATAGATTAGGATTGCATTCCTTGCAGAGTGTCACAGAATGGTTACTGTTTCAAACATTATTTCATTTGATCCATAGAATTTTCTTTTTGTTTCCAAGAATGAATTAAGAGTTTTATGATATTGAGATGTTTAGCTTTGTTGTGATTATCTCTACTTTGCAGAGGGGAAATCAGAGACTGGCTTGCCTAGGAGCACACAGACAGGAAGTAACTAAGCTGGGCGTGAACCAGGCTTCTTGTCCTCAAATCTAACATTCTTTCCATATATATAACTCTCACTACTATCAGATAGAAAACAACATTCAAACTCATGAAGCATGAAATTTCATTTATCAACAGCTATAAGTGGCCTACAATCAAGACATGTTGGGAGAGGAACAAAAACAACATTCTTGAACCATGTCTAGGTGGAAAGTTATCTGTTTTCTCTGAATTGTGATGATTATCATATCACAATGATTAGAGAAATTTTAAAAAACAAAATTATAAAATAATATTGAATTAGACTTAAAGCATTTTTTACCAATTTAAAAGCAAAGACTTTAATCACTTATTTGAAATTTTTCCATATTTAATCTCATTTCAAACTTTTCTATGTGTGGACAATGTATTTTTCCACATTGTACATGGCTGCCTATTTACAAAATATACAACATAATCTGGTTATTAGATGCCTCGCTATTACACAGACTAATACGTACCATGCATTAAACCAGGTTCAGTTTCAGATTACAACTACAACCAAACCTATACATAAGATGTTAATCCTGTTCTCTTACAACATTATTCCTAAAAAGATGCTCCATGTAATATAAATATTCTAAGAGATAGGACATCAAATCTGTCCACTGAAAGAGAAATCATATATAATATAATATACAAATGTCTACAGAAAAAGTCTTCGAGCAATACTTTTCTTATAAAATCAATTTAATGGGTGGTGACTGTATTTTCATTAAAGAAAAGGGAACGAAATGCAATAAAATAGACTACACAATACCAGTGTGCATTGCAGCAAGTTAGGTTAAGAATCTTTGTGTGAACGATACCAAAACTTGTTCAGGACACATGTGCAGGTATTTTGTTTGTTTACTGGATCATGAAGTAAAATGTGTTTCTTACTATAGATATGGCACATAGTAGAGAAACACTTGCCTTAGACAATCCCATCCCAAGGCAGAGAAAGAACCCTTGGGTGCCAAGATATTCTTGACTAGCTACGAGACAATAAGAAGTAGGAGAATGCAGGGTTTCCCCCTGGTTTTCTAAGAACAACTCCAGAGAACTGAGTCAGAAGGCCAAGGAATATAGGAGAAATTGTGTATGGCCTTGGTTAGTCTAAATGAATAGGAGACTTGTAGGATAACTCCCAAGGCTAGAATTCTAGCCACACAAATGCTCTAGGTAGATGACCCAGGAAGAAGTCGTCTTAATCTGAGTTTATCAGAGACAGAGAGGGAACATGTTTGAAGGGGATGTTGCTGCAGAGCCAGCTCCCCAACTGAAAACTCTAGTTCACACAGTTCAGGCCTGTTTAAGGGCTCTGCACTTGAGGATAAGATGCATCTTAAAGGAACATACCAATCAAAGAACGAAATAGTCAGGGGCTGTCTCTGGATAAAGTTTGATAACTGGAAAATTTCGCCAGCTGCCCCTTTCGTCCTCACCTTTCATCCCTGCTTCATCCTGCTCCTATTCCCCTCTGCCTTGGCCTCCCCTACAGCACTTCTCCTAAGGCTTTTCCTTCATCTACTTACCTTGTAATCCTCAACTAAATGCATTGTTAATCCTCACTTAAATGAGAAATTGCTAAAGAAATAAGGTCTTTCCTCTCCCGGGGATATGGGCAGATTAACAAACTAATCATGGAATCCACAGGGAGAGGGATGGCATCTTGTATAGATGTCCACAGCATTCACTCATAAGATTGGCTCATTAACGGTTAATGGTTTTGCTCAAGATTGGATTTTGATCAGCATATACTTATTCCATGGGATACATTTTATTGTTGCTCTCTAGAAATTGAAGCAGCTGCTTGCCTGGCGTGCTCATTCTTTAGAAATTATTCAAGTAATCTATGTAGAAGACAAGCAAATGGTGCTTACTGCTTCCGTCGATGGTTCTGTAAGGTATGGACCTTCATATTGTGAATTTAGGGTTTAGAGCATGAGAAGTCAAAATATGGGGCTAAAGTTTAAGTATCTACCCTAAATACACTCTTGATTGGATAATTAAAATAAATAAATACATGAACACACAAACAGTAGCATGCACAAAGGGCTTTGAAGTTTGGAATTCTTTTCCATGCCCAAGGAGATGAGATGCTCTGCTCATCCACACTAGAAGTATAACAAATACTTTAATGAAAGTGTTTTTTGGTAGACTCATTTCGAAGAGTTAAGCAAGACAATGATCTCAGAGAGATAGACTCACACCCAGGGAAGGCTCCAGGGGACACAGGATCACAAGTCACAAAGAAAGCAGCAGCAATGTATAACTTAATGCTGAGAAAAGTGAACGTGAGCTAATGTTTTTATGGACAATGGGATTGTTTTTGCAAAATTTACTTGTTTTTCATTGCCTGGATAATGCTACGGATACATATACAAAATGCTGAACACACACACATACACACACACTCACACATGTACTCATACAAAGAGAAAGGAAACATCATGACATTTCATGAAACAAATTGCTGCATAGTAAAATGCCTCAAAATCATGGTAATGAATGATCTTCTTGGGAGAATTAAGTCAAGAAAGATCAAGACAGGTAGAGAGACTTCGAAGTGTATTGGAAAACTTAAGCATAGTGGAGGCAAAAAGGAAGGAATATTTGATGTTGCATAAAAGACCTATGTGAACCTAACGTTGATTTGGCTCTTCACCTTGAAAGAAAACAGCTACCAAAGGATTGTAAGTGAAGGACTGATATCATCTGATTTACATTTTTTAAAAAACATGTAGGAAATGCATTTCAAAGCAGCAAGGTGGGAGCAGAGAGAATGGTTTGAAATCTGTGCTGAATGCAGTGGCCCGGACAAGGACGGTACCAACAGAGCTGGAAGGCAATAGTCTGGGTCTGAGAACTGTCTAGGAGGTAAAATCCGGGAGACAAAAACTTTAACTGAAAAGGGAAGTAAGCAATAGATGTCAAGAATACCTCCTGGTTTGTACAACTCAGTGAATGTTGGTACCATTGGTGAAAAGAGGGGGCGCCAAAAGCGGAAGATATTTTGAGTGCAGAAGGGTGAAGGTCAGCTTTTAGAAATGTTGAGTTAGAGGTGAGTCTGTCGGGGCAAGGTCCTAACTGGGGTCAAGTAGAGCTTTTCTTCAGCCAGAAATGGAATCTGTTGTTTTGTTCATAGGAAAAATTAAGGACATGACATTTTATTATTATAGATGTTTTCACGACTCTGTCCCTTGGGTCTCTGTTCCAGCTTATTTTCAGCTACCTGTCAGCAGAAGTGCTAAGTGCACACACACACACACACACACAACATAGGATGTGTGCACACAGTTCTGTGGTTAGGAGCAGTCCCTGCTCAGACCAGTCACCTTTCACACAGAGAAATCACTTTCATGATTCCTTCAAGTGAAGATCTCCCTGGATACACAGCTCAGAAAAAGTAGCTCTATGAATAGCTATCTCAGAGACAGTTCTCTTTATAACTAAGCTCCATCCTTTTGCAAAACTAGCTGTTGCTTTCTAACACAGTAGGCAATTTTAACGTTCTAAATCTTTGTCAAAAAGATGATGATTTTATAAAAGGAAAAAATGTAATAAAGGCTTAGCTCTTGGACAGAGGCCAGAAGAGGTGAAGATCTATATCTGATGTACAGGAAATCAGGCTGAGAGGTGGCATCAATCATCTGGGAGAATTCCACATGCAGCAGGAAATGCCACAAAACAAATGAGAGCAGAAGCTGCTTCAGGCCTGGCTGAGAACACTGAGTTTAGAGTTGCCCCCAAGGTAGTCCTTACTCTCTTAACTTCCATGCTGGGAGAGCTGGTCCATTTCACTTTGGTGAAGGCTCTGGCAAGGCCACAGTACTGATAACGGTGTTGGAGAATTCGTGATTGCAAGTGTTTCTGCTACATCCTTAGGATTCTGTCAGAGGTGAGGAGTGCTAGCTGGAGAGCTCTGCTCTGTCTTCTCCTCAACACCTGTCCCCATGACTGGGAAACCACTTGGACTTTGTGGAATTGACTTTTAGCCTATATTAGCTTATCCTCCTCATGGGTCATGATGACTGCATCCATCATTTGTTAATCTGAGGTTGAAATCAAGACATAAAAGGAAAATCTTTCACATACTGTTTTGTCTTTCTTTGAGAACTAGGACACATACTCCTGCAAGCAACATTCTATAGTACTTTATTTTTCTTTTAATAATTCATTTAATTTTTTCAGTGTTCCAAGATTCATTATTTATGCACCACACCCAGTGCTCCATGCAATACCTGCCCTCCTTAATACCCACCACCAGGCTCACACATCTTCCCAGCCCCCTCCCTTCCAAAACCCTCAGTATATTTCTCAGAGTCCACAGTCTCTCATGTTTCATCTCCCCCTCCAATTTACCCAATTCACTTTTCCTTTCCTTCTCCTCATATCCTCCGTGCTATTCCTTATGCTTCACAGGTAAGTGAAACCATATGAAAATTGACTTTCTCTGCTTAGCTTAGTTCACTCAGTATAATCTCCCCCAGTCCTGTCCATGTTGACACAAAAGTTGGGTATTCATCCTTTCTGATGGAGGCATAGTATTCCATTGTATATATGGACCATATCTTCTTTATCTATTATCTGTTGAAGGGAATCTTGGCTCTTTCCACAGTTTGGCGATTGTGGCCATTGCTGCTATGAACATTGGGGTACATATGGCCCTTCTTTTGATGTAGTACTTTAAAGGAAGTGGGCTATTAGAGGGATCTCGTGCACTGAACGGATAGAGAAATAATGTATACAGATGTAGAGCCAGTTCTTCTGCCATTTCAGAGCTCAGTCATAAAAAATTAGTATGGTGTTTCCATAATTATAGGGGTTATGGATGGAGGTTGGGAAGATGTGGGTAGTAGGAAAAGCATCCATAGGAAATCCCTCCCACGAGTTTTCCTGATGCTGATACAGAGGTAGACAGTTGGGATGTAACCCATTCAAAAGCCTAATTCAGCCAGTACACTGGCCAACTTGGGTATTGATCACCATGAATGAGCTGGGTTATTCTGGGAAATATCTGCTCCTTGTTTTCTGGCTTTAATTAATGGGTATCATAAGTACAGATTCAAGTTGGCACATCCCAGAATTGTTGTAGATTAGAATTCTAACTGAAAAAAAATACTTATGTTCTGATTAGTTTCATGTATTTAATGGGAAGATCCATTTCAAATCCCTAATAGATCAATGAAAAATCCATATAGATGATCCAATAAACAGAATAACTTCCACTGAATTCCAGTCACTTTCTTCTCCCCACCTTTACCTCTCCTCAGACTCTGGCATGCCTTCAATGGTCATTACTGTGGATATTTTGGACAGCGAAGAATGTTTGAAATATCACAAACAAGTGATTTCATTTTGCCATGCGATGTTAATGAATATCCTATAGAAATAAAAGAGGAAAACAAGTTAACAGATAAGAAGCAAAAATATGAATATCCTCTGGTATTTGAACAGCAAAAGTAAGACCATAGGGTTTTGTTTTCATTTTCGTTTTGTTTTGTTTTGTTGTGGAGAATTCAAAGGTGAACAGTCCAGAGCTTTTCAATAATGTCACAGTCCAGTGGAGGGGAGAAATATGTAAACAAAAAGCTACAATTCAGTATAATAGTACTTCTAAGAAAATATACTTCTTAAGATAATCACAGAGGAGTAAATGGATTGTAACCAAACAAAGAAGACCAAAGAGGTAATTTTGGTCTTCTTTGCTTAGTTGAATCCTACTTAGTGAAAGCACTACATAATGAAACACTGTGATACATGATCAAGTTTTTCAAGACTTGGAAGTCCCATGAGCCAACAAGGAAGACATGGTAAGAAACACAGCAAGAAAAGTTTATAGAGGCCAAATCACAATGGGCTTTTGTTATGGGCCAACGTAAGGATTTTAAAGTTTAGAGAAATCATAGTGGCAGAATACACAAGAGAAAAACAGGTCTGAAGAAAAGGGTAGTGAGTTTGGTTTTGGACAGCTTTAAGTTTAGATGCTTGTGGGACATCCAAGTGGAGATGTTTAATGGGCACTAAGATAGGCCCATCTGGATGTTGAAAAGAAAACCATAAGCAAATGCTTGAGAAATAAATAGGAGACATGAGGTGACAACCATATAGATTACTTTCTAAGGAAGTCAGAGAGCTCTAAGTTGAATAAGAGTTTGATTCATGGATTTGCTTATGTCTCAGGGGCACAAACATTGCTTAAAGGCTTAGAGGAGGAGGACAGTTCCCCAGGAGGACATTGAGAATTGGTGGAAGTTGTAATGTTCAGTCCTGGTTTTGATGGATTGGATCTTTGCTGTAATGGAAGAGATCAGTGCTCATTTGAATTTAGCATCAGCAAAGTGTGGTGGATAACCTCAGGGGACCATTCCTACCTAGACTGGCATCATGGAGCAGACCAGCCCTGGGGAAACTGATTAGATGAGCCCAAAGTGGGAAGAATCAGAGGGTACTGTCTAAAATAAAGTCCTTTAGGGAAATCCCATGTGGGTCAAAGCTAGAGAGACTCAGTGCCATTATCTAGTCCAACAGCTGATAGAATAAATAGGAACTGAAACTGAGAGTCACAAGCCACACAGAATTTGAATTAAAACAGGACCAATTTGGGGCACCTGGGTGGTTCAGTTGGTTAAGCAACTGCCTTCAGCTCAGGTCATGATTCCAGAGTCCCTGGACTGAGTCCCACATTGGGCCCCAGCTCCATGGGGAGTCTGCTTCTCCCTCTGACCTTCTCCCCTCTCATGCTCTCTCTTACTCTGTCTCTCTCAAATAAATAAAAAAAATAAAATCTTAAAAAAAAAAAAAAACCAGGACCAATTTGAGAAAAATCAACAGGGGTTCCAGGTGAGTACCAAACCCCACTGAAGTGCTCAAGGCTAGCCAGCAAGAGCCCTGGAGAAGAAGTCTTGCCATAATGTGAGAGGTGGTGTCATAGAGCCAGGACTCATCAAGATGTCCTAAAGTTCACCAAGCAAAGTTGGTCATTCTCCCTTGGGAAACTGCTGAGCCTTGACCAACCATCTGTCTTAGTACTCAAAATTGTATATTCTAATTTAGTAATATGCATCTCCTTCACTAACTCTGTGAGTTCCTTGAAGATTAAGGCCATATTCTGTACATCTTTATATACCCAGTTCTTAGCTTAATGCTTCGCATACAGTAGCACTCAAAAGGTATTGTAGTGAACACAAAGAGAATGGCTTACATGCTGCGGTAGCATCATTAGGACCATGGGGGCCAGAGAATCGGGGACCCAAAGAAAGAAAGATGTAATGGATACTTGCTTAGTAGGCAGAGAATAAAAGATGTGAGTATGTGCTGAACAGTTTTCTTTGTATCTTTTTATGCAGATGGAAAAAAATGAGCTCAATGTCTTTGCTTTTCAAACGTACACCTCCCAAGGCCTTTGAAGTGGATCATGACTTTAAGTTTTTCAAGTCTCTTTCTTCTCCCAAGGTAGCCATAAAACAAATGAACAACAACAAAAAAAAACCCAAACAAAAGAAAGCACTTGGCTTATGTTTTCCTGGATTTAGATCTCTCTAGTGCATTAGCTTTCTATCATTGCTATTACCAATTACTATGTCCTTGGAGGATTAAACAATACAAACTAATTATCTTACAGTTTTATGTGTCAAACGTCTGACCTGAGTCTTGCTGGGATAAAATGAAGATGTTGCCAAGAGCTCTCTTCTTTTTCTGGAGGCTCTAAGGGGAGAATCTCAATGCTTTAGTTTGTGGCCCCCTTCCTTTGTCTTCAGAGCCAAAAATATGCTTCTCCCTGATGGTTTCCCTGGGGTCACAGGTCTCCAACCCAGTGGGAAATGTTCTCTGCTTTTAAGGTGATTAGATCGGACCCACCTGGATAATCCATCTCAAGGTTCCTGACCTTAATCACATCTAGAAATTCCTTTTAGCCCAGTGAGGCACCACAGTGCAGGCTGGGGTGGGGGAAATAGAGTGTGGACATCTTTGGTTGCCATGATTCTGCCTATCACAGACTGACACACATCAGTGCAGAATGAGGAGAGAAATGGGTCCTGCTATTCATTCTATTTCTAATATTCCTAAAGAGTGGAATGAGCATGAGCTGATTTCTTCAAGATCTTCCACACAATAAACCATACTTAGCCCTTCTAAACATATCTCCCATGATTAACCTATTGTTGCCCCACCCTCTACAAATCAGGCTATTTGTTTCCTGAGCATTCCTGTCTTCTGCCCCCACAGTTCACCTGAGCTGCCCTTGCCACATCGAAGCCTTTCTCTGTCTGTCAAGTCCATCCTACCTTTGTAATTGTAATTGACAAAGGATTAGGATCTAGAATACAAAAGAACTCCTAAGAAATTGATAAGAAAAAAGGTCCACTTTAAAAAATGGTCAAACACTTGGATACATCACATCACAAAAAGAAAAAAAAATTTTCCTGTAAACACATGCTGAGATGTTTAACCTCATTAGTAAAATGTGGAAATTCACATCAACAACATTATGAGATACCATTTTACACCCAGTAGATTGGCAAATATCAGAAAGTCTGAATCTACCAAGGGTCAGTGTGCATTTGGCACCATCAAAACACTAATCTGGTGGTGGAAGTTGTGTAAATTGGTACAAGCACTTGGGAAAACAATTTAACAATAACCAGTACAGTTGAAAAAGGTATAGCCTACTAGATGTATGGGGAAACTCTTCAACATGGGCTGAAGAAATAGGTACAAGGATGCTCAGAGCAGTACTATTTGTAATAGCAAAAACCTAGAAGCAGCCTAAATGCTCATGAGCAGTATGATCAGTACATAATCATAACATATTTATAGATTAGAATAGTCTGGAACCATGAACATAAATGAACCAAAATAACACTGACCTGTATGGATAATAGTTTGACACAAACTACTGACTGAAAAAGTTTGCTTAAGAATATATATGTAAGAGTGGGGAGGGTATGTGCTATGGTGAGTGCTGTGAATTGTGTAAGACTGATGAATCCCAGACCTGTACCCCTGAAACAAATACATCATATGTTAATAAAAAAGAATATATGTATGTAATTATAATTTATATAAAGTCAAAAAGAGGCAAAACTAAAAATATTGCTTGAGCAGAAATCATAAAAGATTAAGGTATATAAATAAAAGCAAGAGAATTAAAAGTACGCAATTCAGGACAGTCATTATTCTGAAGGGCAGATGAAATGGACCGAGAACTCAAAGTTGATGGTATTGTTTCAATATGTAAAATGGAGAAGAGGGTCCACGGATGTTCATTATATCATTATTCTTTTACACTGTCAAATTCGTATTTGATAAATACTTAATATTTTCCAAATGAAACAATTGCTATAAGCCCTACCTTTCTGTCTAGATGGCGCTCAGCTGCTCCCAGAGGGCAGGATGACAGATGGGAGAAGGACAAGATGTGGAGTGTGACAGACTTAGGCTTCATCTTAGATAAATTATTTTATCTCTTTCCTCATTCATTGGAAAGCCCCTCAAAGTGTTACTGTGAGGATTAAATGAGAAAAAGGCATACCAGTTACATCCCAGATACTTGATAAATGTTAATTCCATATTCCCCAACAACCCCAGTCTCTCGGCTTTATGTCTTCTATCATATTCATTTACTGTGTTCTCTGGTAAACCAGAATATTTGTATACTTACCTTTACTTCCTACCCACCACTGCGTCCTAAGCCTTTTATGGCCAAAGACCCATGCATAGCACAAAACAGATCCTCAATTTTGTTGAATAAGATTGAAATAGCACAACCTAAAAATAAAGATTGGTATAAACTTTTAATATTATCTTCCAATTTGAAGATAAGAAATGGATCTTTTAAAGTAATTTAAAAGCATTAAATACATTTTCAGAAATCTTTAGCAAAGTTTTAAAGCTCTTGAAACAAGTGCCCCAAGGATCTCCTTCTCCTTTGCACACCTTTGTCTTCTCAACTGGTTGGTAAAATAGCAAAACCTTAATGCTCAAGTTGAGTTGAAACACTTTTTCCTTAGGGATCTCTGATTTTTACCAGAATCTTGTTCTGCCTATTCCTTTTCTTTCTCAATTGTATAAAATATATTCACTTCTATTTGGCATACCATTATCAGTAATAATAACACAATGATACTAAATCTTACATTTGAGTTGCACCGAGCTAGATGTGTTATTTCATTTGATCTTCATAGTTAATAGGGAAAGAACTTGCCCAAGGTCATTCAGCTGATAAGCTGCAGAGTCAGGATTTGAACTCTGGCATTTTGCTGCGGATGGAATGTGCCCTTGCATTAAACATTCACTCTTGTGTTTTGCAGATTCGAAGATGTGCCTTAGAAGGATTCCTGGCAGAAAACAAAGAGGCCGGGATTGTTTTTGGTTCTCTACCTATATATAAGGTGAGTTGAAGGTTTCTAGGACTAGGGCAGTTAGAAAACAATAGGGAATCTGACATCTCATTCCTGACCCTGGGCTACCAAGCAAGGTTGAAGAAAATCACATCACCAAGCCAACTGCTTCTTCTTATGAGCATGCTGTGTTCGATCCCAAAGAAGTCTCTGGTTCTATGTGTCCATGACCTTGATCACTCGTCTCTGCCATTCCATGTTAAACACCACAGGAAACTATTTCAGACTCTATCCTGGTTCTTCATCACCTACAGGATAAAATTCAAATGCTTTTAGCCTGGCCTGCAAACCTTTCAATATCTGCCTGAACTGTCTGATCTCATTTTCTACCACTTTCCCCTATGTAAACTCCCAACTATGCCAAACTACTTACCTTTCCTTAAGCATCATCACTCTTCCCTCTTCTGTGACTTTGCCTGTGCTATCTCCCTGCCCAGAATTTCTTCCTCCTTACTCACCCTTCCAGTCTCCACACCAGATAATCTCCATTAAGTTAAAGAACTGATTAAACCAGGAATAATACACTGAAGATGAAATATTTCAACTTACTCTTATTAATTCTTAAAATGTTCTTTCTCCATCCCAAGAACTTGTTCATTGTAACAGGAACAGACATTTAAGCTACAGGTGATGCTAAGGACGAAGTGTCAAGAAGGAATAGTGGGCATCTAGTGCGAAGAGCACATTTTTTAAAAAGTTGGACTTTTTTCCCCTATTCTCCACCCCTGAATTCACATTACAGAAACAATTGCCTGAAGTATGTCCTGCTAATAACTCTTTACTTGTGGCTTCTAGGTACCAAGCCCCACCAACCTAAGATTCCTTCCACTCATTGGTTCAGAAGCACAAAGGGAATCTACAGATGTCATTTTTGGAAGAAAGAAGGGAGGTCATATTCCACATGAAAAAGTTAGTACTAAGAATTCCAGAGTGTATCCCCTTTCTGTCTGGATTGTTAATTATTGCTTTGTTCCCAGAGACATGTTGGGCCTAAAATTATCTCAGTTCATACCCAATGTCATGAATATTCCAGGATGCATACATTTTAGCTCAGTGAGATGGAAATCATGAATTTGTTGAATGGAAAGAAAAATTGAAAAGGACCTCTGAACCTGACAAGTGACACTTCTCCAGAGCTAATAAGACATAGATTCACTACCTAGTTTGAAAAACTAGGCAACGCGACATAACATCTCTGACGGCTGTTTAAGCATCCTGTACCTACAGGATAGAGCCATGATATCAGTAAGTTTCTGACTCACCAGCCAAGTCAAGTTTTTTCATGTATTAAGAAGAGTAGCTAACATACAGTGCTTTAGAGTTTACTAGCATTTTTATAAATCATCCCCTTCATTGTCACAATAATTACAAAGAAAAAAATTGGGGAAAAAGTGGAGCCTAACCAGAGGGTAAGTGACTTGCCAAAGATCACATAAGAATTAAGTGGTATGCTGAGATTGACTGTGACATTAAATTTCATGCTCATCCTAGTAAACCATACAGCCTAGAAAGTTCAAATGCTGTTACTCTTCTGCTGGTTCTAGGAAGCTAGTATGGGCCCAACTTCACCTGTGGCTATTCATTCCATCGTTAAAATAGATCAAAACTTAAAAGGGGAAGATCTAACATATGGTTCTTTTTGGAAGCTTCCATCCCATGAAATTGGTTCTTATTGCCTGTGCCTAATGGAGTAACAGGTAACAATCACAGAAACAACAAAAAGCTGCTTTATTTTATTATATAGAAAACTTGACCATCATTCTGTCCTCAAGCACTATAATGAGAATATGAATGATTCCTGTTAATTCTCAACTCTACTAAGAATTTTTGGCAAAATAAGAGTTTTCTATAAAATAATATAATTTATTTTTAATTATTTTAAGTAATAGATGAAGCACAGTGGTATAAATAATCCAAAAGTAACAGTCCAAAGAGTGTTTTTTGGGTTTTATAGTTCATATAGGTTTTTTTGCCTGTATTTGCATTCTTACTTGTTTTGCCTCATCAGATATTAAATATATTTCACATTCTCTAAGTACAAACTAAGTGACAGAAAGAAGATAGCCACATATGTCTTAAATGCCAAGGGGAAGACAAAAATGGAATTAAAAGTTAATCATGGTTAATGTACATAATGAACAATGTACACTTAGATAATCAGAAATTGATTGCAGTATGATTAGTTTTATCAAAGATTATGAAATATAATAAATTATTTGTCCAAAAGCAAAGGAATTTTTTATAGATCTGCTGTTTTAATAGATGCTTAAACTCTGAGAGAGCATTAACCACACAAGGAGGGCAAAGGCCACCACTCTCTGTCCCCTTGCCCTAGTAGATGACTCCATTTGCTTACGGCAAAGTGACCACAAAAACGTAATTAAAATTCTCCTTCCGGTTTAATGAAGAAAAGAGTTAAGTGTCATCATGTATTAGAATCTGTTTCCAAAATAAAATTAGATCATTTTCAGAAAATTATACGCTTTGCAAGAGAACAATAAATTCTGGAAACTGGCATAGATTGAAGGATTGCTATGTTGATTGTCTGGAATTTTAGGGACCCATCCAGCCTGCATGGGAAAATAGTGGATGAAGTCAAATCAATAAATACCCATTAAATGCCTATTTTCATAAAAAAACACCTCCAGAAACCTGGGCATACATTTACCTCAGAAAGTTCAGTGTTCAAATTCCAATTTTGTGAAACAAACCTGTACAGAATACCTTGAAATACCTACTACGTACCCTATACTGTGCTAGGCACCAAGAAGCCATTCATAAATCAAGGAGCTCACAATATAGAGGAGAGAAAGTTCTCTGAGTGGTTAGTCTAAAAACAGGTAACCTAATCTCTTTGACATTATTTTTAAATAATAGAAATGCTGATTCCAACTGTTAATGTCTTGAAGTGGTGTGTCAACTGCTTTAGAATTAAACAACTTATAAATATTAACCATAGTACAGGAAAATATCCATCAGAGCATAAGTTTAGACAGTTGACCCTTGGACAACACAGCTTTAAACTGCAAAGACCTACACATATGCAGATTTTTTTCAATAAATACAATACAGTACTTAAGTTTATTTTCTTTTCCTTATGATTTTCTGAATAATATTTTCTTTTCTCTAGCTTACTTTATTGTAAGAATACGGCACATGTACTAATCAACTCTGTGTGTTATTGGCAAGGCTTCCAGTCAACAGTAGGCTATTAGTAGTGAAGTATGGGGGAGTCAAAAGTGATATGTGGACTTCCTGCTATATGGGGGGGCGTTGCTCAAGGGTCAACTGTAGTTCCTTTTCAGTTTACATGTGGGAACAGAGTGAGAGAACATGAACTTTGTGACATGTTTACGAAACTGTGGAAGCCTATCTGATAATAGAAAAATGATTAAGTGAAAGATGGTATGCATGATACCATACTCTAGTTTCTCAAAGAATAACAAGAAAACTCTCACAACTTTATTTCAGGTGAAAGGGGATATAAGTTTGTGAAAATGGCTAACATTTGTTTCTAAATGAGTGTTCCAGGTACAAAACCATAGGTTCTGTATGTACTCTTCCAATCAGTTCTTCATAACATGGAGGTAGTTATGATTATTATCCCCATTTTATATTCAAGAACACAGAAGCACAGAGGATAAGTAATTTAAGATCCCCCAAAGAGGTAAATAATAGAGCTGGGATCTAAACCCAGCAGGCTGACCACAGAGTCCGGACACATAAATACAATGCAATTTAGTTCAGAGCTAAGGAAGCTGCAGGGCCTCCCCTGGTCACAGGGACTGGATGAGAGTTTGCAAATAATGAGCCCTGAAGGACTCTCCCTTCCCACCAATCTCTGTCCCCTTGCCCTAGTTCATTTTTCTTCATAGCTTCTGTCATTACCTGATTTTACGTTGTAGAAAAGCTCATTTATTTATAATGATTCTTTCCCAGTAGAATGGAAGATCCACAGGGGCAGGTACTTTGACGTAGTCTCTGCTGGAATTCCAGTGTTTAGAACAGACTAACACATAGGTGACACACACTCAAAAAAAAAAAAAATTGCTGAATGAAAGAATGAATGAGACCAAAGAAGGGGAGGAGGGTTCAGGAGGAAGTGGAGGAGAATGAAGATAGAAAATTGAAGAAAGAAACATGAGTGCCCTTGGGAAATTACATCAGTAGGTTGGCGACTTGATGTGGGGAGCTGAGTTTCCGACCTTGTGTCTCAGAGGGAAAGAGCAATCAGGTTACCTGTAAGTGTTCAAACCTAAGAGAACTTTAAGTGGTTGAATTTGGACCTTGGGGCTCATTCTGTCTTTTTCTTTACCTTCAACTCTCTGTATTTCCTCATTTCCTCTCCTCTTTTTCATCTCTCCTTCTTCTTTCCCATAATAGATGATAAAATCAAATTGATGTGTACTGGAAATACTGGCTGAATATTATGGAAAAATTTCTGAATTTTCAAACTAAAGGAGCTTAACTTTTTATATGTCTGTGTTCCCCAAAATAACCAATTCAAAACTCATTTTCATTTCTCATTTGTGGTATCATCACTTAATTTTATTTTCCTATAAGCCAATGGATTCTGATGATATTAACAGAAAACATCTCTATGCCTTACAACAACCTAGCAAACTTCTCTAATTTGCTTTGTTTTAACCAAACCTTTATAGACTGGGCAGTTGAGTCCCAGTACGGATAACTAACTGTCCAGTCAAGTAGTTAGTCTAAAGCTTTTGCTCTTCCATCACACCTTTCTGAAATTCCACATTTTTATCCTGTCAGCACACAGGATAGTTAAGTAAATAATGATACTTTCTTACTCAGAAGATTAAAATCCCTGCAAAAATAGTGGTGCAACTTGACCTTGAAAAATTGTATTTATCATATAATGCTGGTTACTAACTGTCATGCCCTTTATTTCACAGATACCACGGAGAAAAAGTCTGAAAAGACATTTAGTCCCACAAATAAACCTGGCTGCTTCTTTCTTCCCAACCATCTCCAAGTGAAGAGAGAAAAACTAGAAGTGGCTACTGTGGCCAGAGCTGCACATAGAATGGCAAGATCTGAATGATACTCCAGTTTTTATTTCAGGATGAAAGGGAGGGTCCACCAGATGCTGTCCCCCTCAGCTGTATCCTCGGGCCATCCTATTAATGGAGAAGGTTGTTCAAGGAGTTCAGTTCTGACCAAGCAAGCCACAAGCAGCCAGGTATCCAATTTGTTTCCTACCTGGAAATCCACTTAACAGACAAGCAATGTTTCTTGCTATTGTCAGCAAAATAACACACAGGGAAACAAAATCAATGGCATTAACAGATCTAAAGTTTCACTGTTATCAATGATCAGCTTTTTGCCTCCTTCCCTCCCCCCCACCACGTTCATCATAATTCATCACCAGAATTATTATCCAAACATGTGCAGTTAAGAGGCAACATGCTATACGTTATACAAGGAAATTCATTAAAAAGAAAGTACCTCTAGCTCTTTGTCTTCTTCATTTAAGGATATGTCATATGGAAGAAAATGTTCAGAGTTTCTTAGATGAAGTTAGACGTTATTTACATTTCATCTAGAAAGGACTCCAGATAAAAAGAATTTGAATGGTTATATGAGCTTTCTTTTCTTAACTGATTTCACTGATTTGGCCAAATGATTAATTTACCAATGGGTATTCATGTATTTTTACATTTTTTTTGTATTTTTCTGTTTGTATTTGTATGAAAGCATCTAAATTTGATCAACAATAAATGAGATTAAAGGGAGCCTGGGTGACTCAGTCATTAAGTGGCTGCCTTTGGCTCAGGTCATAATCCCAGTTCCTGGCATTATGTCCTGCATTGGGATCTCTGTTCAGTGGGAAGCCTGCTTTTCCTTCTCCCACTCCCCCTACTTGTGTTCCCTCTCTAGCTGTGTCTCTCTATGTCAAATAAATAAAATCTTTTAAACAACAACAAAAATAATAAATGAGATTTTTTTAAAGATAGATTGGTTGACTTGAGAAAGAGAGAAACAGAGTAAGTAAGTGGAGGGAGGGACAGAAGGAGAGAATCTTCAAGCCAACTCCCGCTGAGCTCCACACCAGGGACAGGGCTCCATCTCACAAACCTGAGGAAAACTAGAAGTCAGACACTTAACAGACCGAGCCACCAGGTGCTGCAATAAATGAGATTTTAAATAGGTCAAAGGCAGGAGGAAAGTATCAGAATTAAAGCCCGCAGATTTGCTGACCCAAGCCTCTTTGGGAAATGATGCAAATGATGAAAGCATTCCCACGTCAACGGTTACATGTATCCAAAACCCCAGAGGACCTGGTAAGAAAAAACAGTGGTCTCTTAGTGTTTGACTCTTCCTTTCCATTCTGAAAGGGCTCTGTCATTTTTAAGATCCCAACAACGTTGGAAAAGTAAATTTTTTATTCACATAAGCTTCATTTACATGTCTTTTTATGTTTATTTCTAGGTAGGTACTAATTTTAGGAACGTGATAATTTCTCCTAATTTCCTTTTTCTTGTAACTTTCTTTTTTATGTATTTTTAAAAAGATTCTATTTATTATTTATTTGACACAGAGAGAAAGCTAAAGAGGGAACACAAGCAGAGGAACTGGAGAGGGAGAGAGAAGCAGGCTCCCCACTGAGCAGGGAGCCCGATGTGGGGATCCATTCTATGACCCCGGGATCATGACCTGAGCTGAAGGCAGATATTTAACAACTGAGGCACCCAGGCACCCCTTCTTCGTGTATTTTAATTACATAAGAAATTACAATTCCAAGAGAAAATATTGAACGTTATGGTTTTCAATTTTTAAAAATAATTTGCATCACTTACTCAAATGAAAGAAGAGACTCTAGAAAAGCAGCATAGTTATGGAAAATTAGCAGCTATTAATACGTAAGCAAACCAAAAGATCCTTTTTTAAAAAATTGAGATATAAAGGACAAATCACATTATATCAGTTTCAGGTGTATGGCATAATGATCCAATATTAATATTTACTGCAAAATGATCACAGTAAGTCTGGTTAATATCTGTCAACATACATAGTTACAAAATTTCTTTTTCTCTAGTGATGGCGACACGTAAGATCTACTCTCTCAGCAACTTTCAAATATGCAATACAGTGTTATTGACTATAGTTGTCATGCTGTCCACTACATTAACGGGACTTATTTCTCTTACAATTGGAAGTTGGCACCTTTTGACCCCGCTTTATGCATCTTGCCCCAGAAGATTTTTATAAATAATTCTAAAAGCAAAAAACAAAACTTCCAAGTGTATGAGAATGACTCCATTTCGCCCCTTATAATCTCATTGTAAAAAAAAAGGTCATTGCATCCCTAGGCATAGATTTCCTAAAATAAGACTATACTGAATACTTTGCCACATACTCAGTCCTCTTCACATGGCATTCAAGATCCAAACTTTGCATTCCCTTTCCCTTTGAGGAATTCTCTCAAAACTTTTAATACACATACATTTTCTGAACTTCTTAAGACTTAAAAAAAATTCAACATTTTTGCATATCATATAACTGATTTCATTTTGTATGTTGGAATGGCACTATAATTATAACAATATAATTTTTATGATACACATATTAAAAATTTTATCTTTCCCCTCATTTATCCAATGATGGGTTGATTAATCATTTTAGAAAAAGCTACACTTATTGACAAATTAAGAATATTTCATTATATCATGTTTGGTGTGCAATGTTTAAAGTGTTTACTAAAATATAGGTAATGATTTCTGCTTCAGGTAAGGGTAGACTAGATAATTTGAGCCAATCACTACCACTGAGGATGACTAGAAACTAGGGACAAGATATAAAAAGTAATCTCAGTGAAGGCGTCAGAATGCAAGTAATATGGTAAAGGGTGAACATGCCAGATTCTCAGGGAAGACTGATGTTCAGGTAGGTGAGTCCAGCTTTTAAAGTCAATTTTCCCACATGCAAACTTGTGCTAATTCTAGAAGGGAAGAGTAGGAAGCTAGGAAGCTGAAATGGTAATTAGTGCCAAAGGGACAGGGAACAGAATCCAGGCTTCACTGAGGGGTAAAGCCCTGTCACTTCGGGGTGAGGCCCCAAAGAACTACGTCCAAGAAATAGGGATGATACAGAGGTAGACAATCTTTACTGGGGACTACAGTTCACCTTTCAACTTTTTCAACTCCTGAAATTAGACTAAGGTTGTCCAAACTTGATAGATATCCCAGGAGCCTACAGAAGCAAAAGTAAATAATGTGGTAAAAGATGACATCATTTTAGGCCTTCAATTATATCTTCATTATTCCAAATATATGTCTGACGCAGTATTAAAAAAATGACCAGTTACACAAGACAAAACAAGAGGGGAACTGACAGAAAAAAGCAGGTAATAGAAACAAACACACTTTAAAATAATTGTGCATGTTCTTTTTTTTTTTTTTTTTTTTTTTTTTTTACAGAGACAGTGACGGCGGGAGAGGGAACACAGCAGGAGGAGTGGGAGAAGAAGAAGCAGGCTTCCCGCTAAGCAGGGAGCCCGATGCACAGCTGGATCCCAGGATGCTGGGATCATGACCTGAGCCACCCAGGTGCCCCAATTGTGCTTGTTCTATTGGAGATAAATTTAGAATTTCAACAGAGAATTAGAATTTGTTGGTAAGAATCAAATTGAAATTCTAGACCCCAAAAAATACAATTACCAAAATTAAAAACTCAGAGTTTATAATGACAGAATAGGTAAACTGAAGGGCATATTAGTGAGCTGAAAACTAGGTAGTGGTATATAGGTATTTGTTATAGAATTCTTTCAAATTCTCTGAATGTTCAAAAATATTTTAAAGATTTTATTTATTTGTCAGAGAGAGCAAGCAGGGGGAGGGAGAAGCAGCCTCCCTGCTGAGCAAGGAGCCAGATGGGACACTCAGATCCCAGACCCTGTGACCGTGACACAAGCCAAAGGCAGATGCTTAACTGACTTAGTCACCAGGTGTCCCTGAATGTTCAAATTTTTTCCTACAATAAAATGATGAAGGGAAAAGAAGTCTAATGAGGAATCAATAAAACATTTTGGAGAGAAATTAAAGAAACCCCATATAAATGCAAAGGTATATTTATGCTCATGGTTTTTAAAACTCAATTTTATAAAGATGTCAATATTCTCTAGATTAGTCATCTATTGTGGCATTTAAAAACTACCAAAAAGGGGCGCCTGGGTGGCTCAGTTGGTTAAGCGACTGCCTTCGGCTCAGGTCATGATCCCGGAGACCCGGGATCAAGCCCCACATCAAGCCCCACATTGGGCTCCCTGCTCGGCGGGAAGCCTGCTTCTCCCTTTCTCGCTCCCCCTGCTTGTGTTCCCTCTCTCGCTGTGTTTCTCTCTGTCAAATAAATAAATAAAATCTTTAAAAAAAAAAAAAAACTACCAAAAAAATTGAGTGGCTTACAACAACTATTTTATCTGCTCATCATTCTGTTGGTCAGTCATTTGGGCTGGACTCAGTTGAGAACTTCTGATCTCCTTCCTGATGTCAGTCACTGACAGTGAGTGGCCAGATGGTCTAAGATGGCCTCCTCACACATCTCATGGTGGACTGCTCTCTCTATATGGTCTCTCATTCCTGCTGAAGCTAGGCCCGAATTCTTCACCAGACAGTCTCAGGGTTGATTAAAAGAGGATGAAAGCAAAAGCTACAAGACGTCTGGAAGCCTAGGCTGAAGATTCACAGAATGTCATTTCTGCCACATTTCATTAGCCAAATTAAATTAGAAGGCAAACCCAGTTCCAGAGGGGGTGAAGAAATATTACAAAGGGTCATGCATACAAAAATGGGAAAAATTTGTGCCTATAATTTTTGTGACCTACCACATTCACCAATTGATCTTTAAATGTAACATCATCTTAATCCAAGTCTCTGCATTTAAATTTTTAAAAAATATTGACAAGCTCTTCAAAACTTTAAGGATATAAAAAGAGTCAAAAATAATATTTAAAAGCCCAAGAATAACCAATAATGTAAAGAATAATTCTTCTTGAAATATCAGAGTACAGAATTGCCTGACTATATATCAAGACTTATTATAAAGCTATAGAAATTAAGAGTGAGTGGTATTGGAATAGACATAAGAATATAAGAATAGACAAATAGACCAATAGACTGGAGGAAACAGCACAGAAAACAACCCTCATCTATCTAGACATTTGATTTATGTCATAGGCAGCACCGCAGCACAGTATTTAAAAAAATGTCTTTTCAGTAAATGATTCTGGGAGACTTAGAAGAATTAGAATATTGAAAAAGATATGAGAAGTGAACTCTCCTTCACACTATGCATAGAAATCAGTATCATGTAATAATCCTAAGAATGAAAAGCAAAATATAAAGTGATTGTAGAGGTAAACAAAGGATAACTTGTTCATGATCTGGGAACATGGAAAAATTTTTTTTGAAGATTTTATTTATTTGACAGAGAGAAACACAGCTAGAGAAGAAACACAAGCAGGGGCAGTAAGAGAGGGAGAAGCAGGCTTCCCGCCAAGCAGGAAGCCCAATGTGGGGCTTGATCCCAGGACTCAGGATCATGACCTGAACCAAAGGCAGTTGTTTAACCAACTGAGCCACCCAGACATCCCCAGAACACGGAAATTTTTTTTTCAGTAGGCTCCATTCCCAGAGAGGAGTGGCTCTTGAACACATGACCCCGAGAGCAAGACCTGAGCTGAGATCAAGAGTTGGACACTTGACTGACAGAGCCACCCAGGTGCCCCAATAATTCTTTTTTTTAATAATTCTTAAATAGTATACAAAAAGTACCTGAATACAAAGAAAAAAACTGGAAAATGACCTATATTAATTCCTATTCACCAAAAAACTCCCCACATTATTAAGAAAGTAAAATAGCAAGCCACAGAATGGCCAAGATTTGCATCACATATTACTAAGAAAGGACTTTCATCCAAGCTATATGAAGAACACCAACAAATCAATAACAAAAATACAGATAATCAAATATATTAGGCAAGAGACACTAGCTGACATTTCATAAAAGGGGATATCCAGATAGTCAATACATGTATGAAAATGTACTCAACCTCTCAAGTAATTAAGGTGATGTTAACCAAAACCTCTTTAGATATCTCTATGCAAACCCCAGGATGGCAAAAATTAAAAGAATTTTAATTTTTAATATTTTTGCCAAGTATTGGCAAAGTTCTCGTTGCCTAACAGCAATAACTCTTATATACTTCCAGTGGAAGAAGTGGAAGTCTTAATCGATTCAGTCACTTTGGAAAATAATTTGGTATCTATTACTGTTTAACAAATGCACATTCCATGACTCAGAATTTCTACTCTTAGGTCTATGTTCCCAACAGAAATGTGCGTACAAGTACCCCAAAAGTCATGTAAATCAGTGTCCACAACCCCGTTACTTACACTATCCCCATACTGGAAATATCCAAGTGTTTTTCATGGTGGAATGGATAAATAAATTTTTCATACATATTCATATAATAGAACACAATAAAAGCGAATAAACTACAGCTACACAAAACACAGATGAACCTCACAATAATAATGTTGGGCAGAAACCATATACTAATTAACATAAGGTATAGGATTCCATTTGAATAAATTTAAAGGCCAAAAACAAGAAATTAAAATATTTTAGGTATGAATTATAGTTCATAAATAGAAAAAAAAAAGAAATGCAAGAAAGTCATGCTGTAACAATCAGGACAGTGGTTACCTTTCAGGCAGAGGGAAAGTGTAATTACCGGGAGGGTATGGAGGGAATTTGTACCATCAACTTAGCTTGTCTGTGGCAACTTTTTCCAGAATTTTCTGTTCTATCATTCTAAGTTAGCATAAGCTGTCTGAACTTGAGCACAATATGGAAGGCAAAAGCGAAGTATAACCATATATTTTTTTATGCACAAAAGGCTACCAGGTGTGGTTGCATTTAGTGTATATTGTCCCTGATTTCCTGGTTCATCTTGGTCCTACTGGCAGAGGTGCTCATGGGACAGTCCTGTGCTCCTTCTACTACACCAAACCTCTTCAGCTTCTCTGACTTCTGGGCCAGACTGTCTGCTGACTTCAGAACCAGCATTAGACACGGAGGTGACAGCTGTATATAGACTAGTCACCCAGCTCCCACAGTTGTATAAGGATAAATCCCATATTCTCGAGCAATCTTCATCATTTTCTGTAAGGGAACCTTGATGGATCCACAAGGGTCATGAGAGAGGCTTCTTGGGTGCTGGGAACATTTTATTTTTTGACTTGTGATGATAAAGTGAGCTTTACATCTATCTTTAGACAAATTTTCTATAGTTATGCTGTATTTCACAATAAAAGTATAAAAAATAACTAAATTACATATTACAGTTAAAATAGACCAAAGCTGCTGTCAGGACTTGTTTAGAATTATTGCACTTTACACTTAAAAAATGGTTTAATAATTGTTGTGTTTCATTTCTAAATAATAAGCTTATGAGAAAAGGGCTTGGGATGCTAATTACAGGTTCTTCTCTAAAAATAATATGTTATTACAGGTGTGTATGGTCTTCTTTCTAACAAGAAGAAAGCCAAAATAGTTACAATCCCCACTAACTTTTTTCCCTTAATTCTACTTTGAAATGCTAGAGAAATATTGATGGGCTATTTAAGAATATTGATCAAATGGATATAATATGTGAATTTAGTTATGACCTTGAGGACATTTACTGAATTAAGTGGTATTGTCCTCATTGCCTTGTTGCACTTCAACATCAACATTTGTTATAATTTCTGCCTTCAACCAATATCCATAATGAATATAAATTCAACAAAATATGAAAATGCTTAAAAGCTTATGAGATCCTTGCCAAATCAATGTGACCTCTACAAAATGTCACATGTCTACACTATATATAGTCAGAAGCTCTTAAATCATCCTATTTTGAAGAAGAGAAATATATAAAGTATTAAACTGTTAACTTTTAAAAACAGGAAATTGAGGGGGCCTGGGTGACTCAGTCAGTTGAGCATCCAACTCTTTGTTTCAGCTCAGGTCATGATCTTGCGATCGTGAGATCGAGCTCCACATCAGGCTCCCCGCTCAGCATGGAGTCTGCTTAAGATTCTCTCTCCCTCTTCCTCTGTCCCTTCCACTTGTGCACTCTCTCAAATAAATAGATCTTTAAAAAAATAGGAAATTGAAATATAAAGTATTACTACTTTAATGACTGAACTCCTCAAGACACCATTGACAATTCAAGGTGTTCATTAACAACTTGAGAAATACTACACTGCCAGATCTAGTCCCATACTATATTGTCTTATCTGCATGCTAAATTTTAGGCCATCCAGGCTACTCACCACTCCCCAGTGGGTCTAAACTTTCCCTTATTTTACTTTTCTCTTGCTCCTGGCCACCATATATCTCCAGTTATCAAAACCCCAGCATCATATTTCAAGGCTTAGGTAATTTTACCTTCTCCATAAAAACGTTTCAGGGAAAGGTTAACCTCACAAGAAATGATATCCCTTCTCTTTGGCTTCCATAGTACCTTTCCCCCTGAACCTCCCTTGTTGTGTTAAACACTTTCTACTTTGAATTTGTTATTTGGGGTATTTATGTCTATTTCCAGATTTCCATGATTTGGTAGAGTTCTGGGTCAGAGAGAGAGAGAGTTGGGCTTCATGAGCTTTAGTGTTAGGCACATCAGTAGGTGTTGGGAAGGCCAACTGGAAAGAGTACATAAGATGAAAGGACAAGAGAATAAGGACAGAATTCCAAGGAATATCAGTATTAAGAGGCAAAGAAAGACTTGCTTAGAGAAGAAATGTCAGAGGAAAGAATTTCACAATGTTGTGAAATTTGGCAATTACTTCAAGGAAAATGATACGAAGCCCTTTGTGTTAGCTCATGATGTTTTTACCTAACTTCTTTGTGGTTCTGAGAATTTTAATATCTAGTCTACATTACTCTTCCAAAAACAACATATTTTTGGCTGTGAAAATAGTGGCCAGATATAGAATTGTAGGAGGGAAGGGGCTTAAACATGTATAAAGACTGAGAAGGAAGTCAAACATTTAAGAGAAAAATTGAAGATACTGGAGATATCTGTGATATTTGTCGAAGGAAAATTTGCCTTAGACCAGAAGCAATGCTCGTCTTCTGCTGTGACCTGAAACAATGAGTAGGTACAGAGATGAAATAGTAGTTGCCATGGGATAAAAGTTAAGGGAGTTCCTGCCAATTTGTCTCAGCTTTCCCAACAAATAATGACAAAAACTAACATACATTTAATATTTATTATCTATCAGTCCCATGTTAAGCATTAGACATAGATTTTCTCATTGAGTTCTTGTAATACAACAATGCTATTAGTATCTAAATTTACACAAGAGTAACACACAGATTCAAAGGAATACAGGGACCCTGATGTTTATAAAGGAGAGGGAAACAAGCCATAAAGAGACTCTCGAGGATAGAGAACAAACTTAGGGTTGATGGAGGGCTAGATGGGTGATGGGTATTAAGGAGGGCACTTGCTATGATGAGCACTGTAAGTGATGAATCACTGAGTTCTACTTTAGAAGTCAATATTGCACTGCATGTTAATTACCTAAAATTTAAATTAAAATAATTTTTAAAAAATAAATTTACATAGGGTGCCTGGATGGCGCAGATTAAGCCTCTGCCTTCAGCTCAGGTCATGATCTCAGGGTCCTGAGATCGAGGCCCACATCGGGCTCTCTGCTTGTTAGGGAGCCTGCTTCCTCCTCTCTCTCTGCCTACTTGTGATCTCTCTATCAAATAAATAAATAAAATCTTAAAAAAATAAATGTACGTAGGAGAATGCAGAGGCTCAGAGAAAATAATGTGCCCAAAGTCACATCTTCAGAAATGGAGAGAATCAAATTCTGATTTCCAGGCCTAAATCATTAGCCAGTTAGAACCAGTAGTGAAACAAGCATGGGGCTTGGTGGGTGGTTGAAAAGGAATAAGGAAAATTGGATGTTGTTGAAGAACAGAACAGGCTTCCAGGCAGCGCTGAAGGTCTAACTGAGTTATTAAAAATATGAAATGGCAGGGTGCCTGGGTGGCTCAGTTGGTTAAGCGACTGTCTTCGGCTCAGGTCATGATCCCAGAGACCCGGGATCGAGTCCCACATCGGGCTCCCTGCTCAGCAGGAAGCCTGCTTCTCCCTCTCTCACTCCCCCTGCTTGTGTTCCCTCTCTGGCTGTGTTTCTCTCTGTCAAATAAATAAAATCTTTAAAAAATAAAAAAATAAAAAAATTAATTTACGTAGGAGAACGCAGAGGCTTAGAGAAATTAATGTGCCCAAAGTCACATCTTCAGAAATGGAGAGAATGAAATTCTGATTTCCAGGCCCAAATCTTTAGCCAGTTAGAACCAATAGTGAAACTGAAGAATGGGGCTTAGTGGGTGGTTGAAAAGGAATAAGGAAAATTAGATGTTGATGAAGAACAGAAGAGACTTCCAGGCAGCGCTGAAGGTCTAACTGAGTTGTTAAAAATATGAAATGGCAACGGTTCCAGTCTACAGAGTCATGGGATCTTCTCGAAGTTCTTGCAGAGATGGAAAGCTCTGTGACCTGACTGGGGATTTTACAGAATGAAAACAAAGGAAGGACAAGGGGCAAACAATTCGGTGAAATGGCAAGGCAAGTATTTGATGGTGAACCATGGTATAGAGGCTGATCGAGATGGTGAAGCTAGCAGATGACCCAGGGAAAGCGTGTGGCCATAGACCACTTAATAATTTCAAAGTGTATTGAAAAGTGGGAGTGACTGAGTTCATTGTAGGTTGTGGTCTGGTCAGAGTGGGCTAATGAAATTTTAGATTACAGAAGTGGAACAATCCCAGATGCTGAAGTCTAGTGAATGGCATACGGAAAGACAACTGGAAGAAAGTGGAGGTAAAGTTCATTAAAACTGAGATCGAGAAATTCAAACGTTGTGCATTAAATAAATTTCCCACAAGACATAAAAGACACCCAGGAAGATGGTGGAAGGGAATTTGAATGAAAATACCCTGAGCCAGAAGTTCATTCTGTTATGAGGGTAAAGGAAGAATGATTTTGAAAAAGAAAGGGGTTGGGGGGATCAGGGGGCTAGAATGTGTCCTTGTCACCATCTGCCCTTGGATTGTACTAAGAAAATGGAGTAGTTTGCAATTGAATGGAGGATCTGGCAAGCCTAGTGGAAAGGACTAGCAAGTAGGGCAGGAGTATGGGGACAAGCCAGGAGAGAGGAAGCCCAGAACAAAGCTAGGATAAAGGATAAATGAGGACAGGTGACTAGAATGGCCCAGGATTTGGGGGGGGGTGGGATGGGGGGTAAAGGACAGCAGGAATGAGAGATAAAGTAATATTGGCCAATCTCAGGATTCAGACTATAATACCTGTATAAAGATAGCTAAGTTTGGGGCAAGGCAAAAATTATAGCTCTCAATGAATTTCCAATTCATCTAAAGTTTAGATAGAGGAAATCAGGATAGCGGGAACTATTTTTCACAGTATGCATCTCTTTTTCGGATTTGGAGCAAATTCTACCCTTCTTTTCACTTTTCTGAATCTTAGCCACCCTTTAGACCTACACGACAACCAGCCGTCCATGAAGTCTGTCTTCCCTGAACAAGGAACTCCTATTATGTTTTCTATCATTCTCATATATCAACATTGATGACTCGCAACACAAAACCCACTTTTCAGTAGTTATGGCCTTTGGGGACAATGAGATTTCAATGAAAGACAAAAAGGAATCTGACAACCAAAGATTTTATAATTTCATGACCAAACCAACACCATGAGAACAAAGGCCTGGGGCTCCAGACCCAATGCCAGAATTCCAAACAAAGCTGACCTAAGAATGAGAAGTGGTCCTTCCCACACCTTGTCACTGCAAACTTTGCCCATTATCTAAAGATAAAGTTACCCCCGATCTCCTCCCTGTTGACTTTGAGTTGTCAATGTCACCCATTTCAAGATTTAAACAGTACCTACTTCAGAGCATTTGTGAGGATTAAGTGGGCTAATATATGGGAAAGGCTCAGAGGGCCACTCACAGGAAGCACTATTTAAGTGTTTTCTATTATCATTATTCTTACTATTGTTTGTTATTATTACTATTGTGCCTTCTCCCATCAAAAGATTAGAAAACATAAAAATTGTATAGATCCTGCATATAAACTAGGGCAGTTGTTCTCAAGGAATCACTAGGGGAGCTTTCATAATAAAAGACTGTGGGAAGACGAAGAGTGGAAGAGACAGAACAATTCCCCCCAAATATGTCCACATCCTCATCCCCAGAATCTGTGAGTATGTCACCTTCATGGCAAAAGGGACTTTGCAGACATGGTTATTTAAAGATTCTAAGATGGGGAGTTTATCCTGGATTATCTACGTGGGTACAGAATAATCACAAAAGCCCTTATACAAAGGAAGCAAGAGGGTGAAAGCCAATAAAAGAGATTTGACAACACAACCAGAGGCAGAAGGCAGGCTGCTTCTGAAGCTAGAAAAGGCAGGAAAAGACTCTCCCTGAAGTTTCTACAAGAGTATAGTCCTGCAGACACCTTGATTTTATTTTAGCCTTGTAAGATCCACCTCAGGCGTTTGGACTGCAGAACAATAAGATAATGAATTTGTGTTGTTTTAAACCATTACAGCAGCATAAAATCAGCCAATAAGGGAAAGGGGTTAAAAGTTACATTCAGTCTGCCAGGGAGACCCAGGCTTTGTTCTTGATCTTGGCTTGATCTTGGCTTCATCTCCCCAGATGACTTCCCCTCACCTGCAGCCAGAGCTGAGAAGTATGAGAAGTACTGAACTGGGAGGTGAAGGACAAGGGGAAAGTTTCTGAGACTAAAGGAAATGCCTTCATCACGGAGTTGGTCCATCTAAGAGTGCCATGCTAGATTACAGAATAAAGGTTATAATGCTGTGATGTTGGGAAATATGAAAAAGAAATATTAATTTCACCAGTTCTAGACCCTGGGTGCTTCACAGAGGGTCCAAGAGTCTACCAATTCCCACTGAAGCCCTCCTCAGCTATGTGCGCCGATCATTATTAATTCACTTATGCATTGTGTGTTTTATTGGCTTTGTTCTTTTGCTTGTTTTCAGCCAAACTTAGTTACAAACCTTTTTTTTCCCCCGAGATGTATTTATTAGAGAGAAAGAGAGAGAGAGAGCATGAGAGGGGAGAGGTTGGAGGGAGAAGCAGACTCCCCACTGAGCAGGGGGCCTGATGTGGAACTTGATCCTGGGTCTCCAAGATCATGACCTGAGCCAAAGGCAGTTAACCAACTGAGCCCCCCAGGTGCCCCCAAACTTTTTGAGATTAGGGAAGTTTTGTTCTTCTTAAAATCCAATTGAAATGAATCCTTGGACTCATTCATTGTGGAAGATACAATCTTGGCCATAAAATTCTGGCTATCTTTGCTCCATAGTATCTTGAATCTCCATCTGCTATTTGATTCAGCCCAGTTTTGAGGCTCGGTATGGCCAGGATATTTTGGGCAATGTCTTACCACATTTTAGGATGACATAATTAGATTTGTTCCAGTCTGGCAGATTTTACTCCCACCTAGCTGGAAACACTTCATAATAATCACCAATGTGATAATAATCACCAATGGCAATTTTTACATGAGGAAAAAAAAAGTCTAAAATATATAGGCCAAAGAACCCCTTGTCAGTATCAGCCAAGTATCAAAAAAGAGGGCTGTATACCTCAGACGTCATATTTGGCCCAAAAGGAGAATATTCTCTCAAAGCACTTCACTTCCTTCAGGTCTCTGCTCAAATGTCTTCTTAAAAAGTACTTTTGGGAGGATTCTCATTTGCAATGGCACCCTCTGTCCCCGCATCCCTGCCTCTACTCCCCACTGCTACTCCCTGGCTGGCTGTTTTCCTTCTTGTTCCCTATAGCACTTAGCACCCCATTGATAATATTTATTTGCTTGTTTTTTAGTATCTGTTATTCCTCCCTCTCTAAGAATAGGACTCTGGTTACATGACTTTCTGTGTCCCCAAGCTCTAGGATGGCACTGGCCTGGAGCAGATACCCAGTAAGAATTTGTTGAATATAATGAGGAAAGCACTGGGCTTGGAATCAGGAGATCATTGTTAGAAGTCCAGCTTGTGGGGACGCCTGGGTGACTCAGCTGGTCAAGCATCTGCCTTCAGCTCAGGTCACAATTGCAGTATCCTGGGATCCAGCCCTGCCTTGGGCTCCCTACCCAGTAGAGAACCTACTTCTCCCTCCCACTCTTTCCCTCTCCCCAGCTGATGTGCTCTCTCACTCTCTATCTCAAATAAATAAAATCTTAAAAAAAAAAAAAAGAAAAAAGAAGAGTCCAGCTTGTGTCGATCCACAAGTGTGACATCAGATAAATGACTTAATCTCCCCAATCCTAGATCATCTTCACTGGAAAATAAGACCATTCGCTGTCCTACTTACCTCTCCATGTCTTAAAAACTATTGAATGATATGTGGACATCATGGGCTGTTTTTTTGTCCCTAGTGCTGTGTAGCCTCCCAGTAAGAACCGACCTGTCGATATATGTGAAAGGCAATTCAAATACATGTTTTGTCCCTCGTATCATATCATCGTCCGAAAGCTTCCTACTCGGGTTACCTTATTTGGTGGTTCATTGAGTCGCTCCTACTGAATTGTGCTTTGGCTTTGTTGGACTTAATGGAGGGGCACTGTGATGAACGACCAAATGGAAGTCTCTGTTGTACCCATCACAGCAGTGCAGAGATGACAGCAGCATCTGCAGCTCATACAGGGCCCATCACAAAGACTCAGAGAGAGCTTTCTCCCGGGTCTCAGGATTAGGGAAGGCTGTGCTTTGTCCAGGGCACTCCTCTGCTTTGATCTCAGAACACCAGAGTTCCTGTAAGCGGATGTTGTTTCTTCTCTAATGGCTTAGAACGTTTAGACCCAAATTTGTATCCCTCCCTAGCAACTGTTTTAGAACATGACTACATCTTATGTTCTTGCACAAGGAGTCCTCTGGCCCAGACTGCCTAAGTAATTTATGTTAACCTTTTGTATGGTATGTATTTTTATAAATTAATTTAGCCCTTTCGTGGGATCAGGTTGAGTGTAGACGGATGATTACATACACATATTTACGTGTTTTATAGTTAAGCATTTAGAGGATAAAAAAAGCACAAATTTTGTTTCTAAATGTCCTTCCCATTCTCTAGTTCTCTTTTACAAATTGATTTTGTCTGTTTCTGTGACGTTCTGCTGGTGAGTAATGAGTTCCTTCTCCCAAAGCTCCCAAAGTGTCTCTCCCAAAGCTGACCTGTGTTTCATAAAGCACAACCTGAATAAAGCAGTCTGTTTGCAAATCCAAATGTCAGTAGCCAATGTTTGTGCAAATGAGAGTGCCTCCTCCCAAAATGGGACTCAAGAAACCTCTAGAATTGTAGAGAATACCTTAGACCTTTCCACATAAATAGGCATCCAAGGGAAAGGGAAAAGAAGTAAGAATTAAAACCTTTTTCTTTTTTCACACTAAAATCATGATAAGCCAAACACCTAAACCAAAACAAAGCAAAACTCACCAAAAACAGAACTTGGGGACACTGATGAAGCATTCTTTTTGACTAATACAATCCTCTTGGGCACCTGGGTGGCTCATTCGGTTAAGCGTCTGCCTTCGGCTCAGATCATGTTCCCAGGGTCCTCAGAAACCTAATTTTCCCCCTCCCATTCCCCCTGCCTGTGTTCTCTCTCGCTCGCTGTGTTTCTGTCAAATAGATAAATAAAATTTTTAAAAGAAATACAGTCCTCTCAATTGTTTTGAAAGATACATAATCGATATGGAGAATATGTTACCACTTTGAGAAGGTCTTTGAGAAATACACAACCATTAGGGAAAAAAATGTTTTCATTATGTCAATAAGTAAAAGGTTCTTTTAAATTTAATTGTTATTACACAAGAATTTTTAGGGGTTTGGGATACGATATTGAAAATCTAACCATACAGCAATCAAGTGTTTAGAAATGTGAGAAGGGTTATCTGACTTCTAAGTTGTTCTCAATTTAAATTTCAAAACTTGTCTTTTGATCGATACTGCAGAGGGAGGAAGTTAAATTTGCCTTCAAACACTTAGAGACCCAGATATCGATCTGATCCTTTTCCCATCCCTCCTGCCATTCCTTCCTCTTTCCCCTGACTGATGTAACCGGATGAACTGTATCTTTCTAGTTCTGGAATGACAGCCTACCATGGTACGTGGATTCCAAATATAATTTTTTTCTACCTTCCTTTAAAGGCATCTTCCCCATTTCCCTGCACACTTGACTTCTACTGAAACCAACCTCATTCATTACTTTGCTTTCTCTTCTCCTACCCCACATCTCTGCCAAAGGAATACTTAGTTTCTGCTTCTAAGTCAGTTGTCATGGATCAGGATACCCCCCCCACGTCCCTCCAACTCCTATTCCACCCTTTATATTCTTTTAGCTGCCTTAAAAATTAGTAACTTGACATTCCTAGGCATGGGAAACTAATGAATACCCTGCTGAATGTATGCAACATGAGATCTTTGTATGCAACACGAGAAGATCTTGGAATTCCATTTTGATGTATATTAAAAATATGAAATGAATAATACCAACATCGATGGCATTATAACACAAAACAGAATTTAATTCAATTTGCCCTTGATTGACTCAGAAGGGTTATTATAATAATCCCCCTGGTATTACGCTACTACTTAGAAATCACTGCTTACTATTTTCCCGTAGTGTGCCTTTACTTAGTAGCTCATGTCATCTATTTTTAAGATATTTTAAGAGTGATTTGTGACTTGTATGCTATGCCTGGCACAGAGCTGGCACTTGATAATATTTGTTGTTTGATTTGAATTTCATGATTGCCATAACTAATTCCATTCCAATATGCCAGATGCTCTTCCTATTAGCACTGATTAGCAAAGCTGAATCATGAACCATTCCACCATGACGAGTAAATTAAATATAAGTCACATAAGACAAAAATGCAGACATTTCACTTAGGGAAAAAAAAAAGAGCTTACATTTTTCTTTTTTCTAAGCTTTCACTTTACAACACTATAAAGCTAAAAATTTGCCTAGGTTTCTGAAAATTGCATCCCTAAAAATGAAGAGATAAATTAACATGGCTCTTTCAGTTATTCCCTCATCTAGACATTTCAGTTGAGTTTCACTTAGGTGAAATATGGGCCGGTGGTTTCTAAAAGTTACCCCACTGGCTGTGTTACAATCTGCTGATAAATTGTTTTTAAAAAAACAAAACCAATATAAGGGCATCTGGCTGGCTCAGTCTGAAAAACACATGACTCTTAATCTCGGGATTATAAATTCTAGACCTACAAGCCCCACGTTGTGCATAGAGATCACTTAAAAATAAAATCTTTAAAAAACAAAACAAAGCAAAAACCAATACAGATTCCAGGCTTAAGCCCCTAAAAACACTGACTCGGTTGTGTCTAATGTGGACTCAAGGCATTCTTATTATTTGAAGTATACCAAAGTGATTGTGGTGTACAGATAGCTTTAGGTTGTTAAGACTAATTCAGGACATTACATAATCCTGGCAATCGATTTCTAAATGAGTCAGCATACAGACAGCTTTAAAAACAGGAGGCATATGTTTTCTTCATTCTATTACCCACTGTGCTTAATGCAATGCCTTGCTCACTTGAGGGGCCTCATCAATGTTTATTGATGGAACACGGTCAGAAATACCTGCTCAATCATACCTTGTCCAATTCAGTTTTATTCTGTGTAGGACTGAGAAAAACATCTCTAGAATACTTTTATACTTTTGTTTGAGGTACAAGGTCATAAAGAAATATTCAGTCGAAATAACTTCTCAGGGATACACCTAAAACCTTAAGAACATTCTAACTTACCAGAGTGATGCTGAGTCAAATCCACTGCAGATAATTTTAAGCATGGACCAAGGGTTGAGAAAGAAAAGGAAGGTGGTGAGGAGATGGGAAGCTGGAGGGTGTTTCTGCAATGAAGGCTCCTGGTCAATGCATCTGGGCCCTGGGACAGAACTGATGGATCTGAGTTAGAATGTTCTGTGTTCTGGTGGGCTTTGGTATGAAGTCATAATAGTCAAAGCTAAGATTATATAATTCTTTACTGTGGGACGAGATACTAAAACCAACTCTTGCCAAGAACTGTGCAGTGTTCTTCAGTGACATGCTTAGAAAAGTCAACAAAAGTGGCCCACATTTTTATCTCAGGAATTCAGGTTATCTGTATACATCAGAGAAATCAAAGCCATAAAGGTAGGTTTCATCATTGTGCTTCCAGATTTATTGTAGAATGATTCAATTGAGTCTATAAAGGCACATCTGTAGTCTTAGCCATTTATTCAACAAATGTTTCCTGAGCCCCAACTTTTGGCCAGAAACTGCTAAAAATTGAAGAAACTCCTCTAAGCACTGAAGATAAGCTCTTTCATTGCTAATCAACCATAGGAGGAACAGATGCATAAATAAATAATTACCATACATCAAGTGATAAAAGAGGAATCTAAAGGTATTACATTATCAACAAGTACAGAGCAACCCACAGTTTGAGGGCCAAGGGTCTACTGACCAAGGCAATAGGGAGAGAGGGGACATAGCCCGCAGCATCTTGAGACATGCCCTGGGAGATGCCCAGTGTGTACTTTACAAGGGAAGTCTGGAACTGAAGACATACATTTGAGAGTTGAGGCCTGGCATGGATAAGACTTCACAGGGAAAACAAATCAAATGCAAAGAGAAAGAGGAAGCAGGGAAAGCAAAAAGGCAGAGAACATCAAGCATCTCCCCCCATGGAAGGAGCAGGAGAAACAAGAAGAGGGCATGAAAGAGTCTGGGGGTAAGCGGGGGCGGGAGCTAGATGTCAAGGGGAGGAGGACGAGAAGACAAGCCGTCTCTATTGTGTGTCTATGAGGAAGGAGAGGGTTTCAGGAAGGAATGTCTAGTCAACACTGTACATTTTAAAAGGTCAGAGAACTTAAGAGCCGAGAGTTGTGCTTTATGTTCTGAGAACTAAGAGGAATTTGCAGACCTTCCAACTTGGAGGGGTTCAGCCAGATGCAAGGTATGTGCGGGGCAAGGTGCAGGTGGGGGGCAGTAGAGACAGTAGAGACAGCAGAGCGAGGGCAACCCCTTCCAGCTGCTTTGCTGGGAAGGGAGAGAAAGCAACGGGACTGCAGAATGAGGGGCAAACAAGGTGGAGAGTGTGGGTTCTTTTTCTTGTTTTTGTTTTGGGGCAGAACTGCCATTCAATCAGGGAAGGAACTGCAGGACAGAGATTTTCGCCCTTAACTCGGGCACCGTGTGGAAGCTCCATAGAATATAAAGCATCCAGGAAGGAAGCCCCAAGTAGGACAGCCAGCAGAGAATTGGACAGAGCTAGTTTCAAATCCTGGCTGGCTCTTTTCCTAGCTGTGACAGAGCATATTGCTCGACCCCTGCAGGATTTCGTTTTCTCACATACATCCTCAAACAGATTCTCCCTTAGAGGCTTGAGTGGAATGGGCCAGGACAGTAACAACCACACACAGCCATTCCCTCTCTTTCCTTTTGTCCCAAGCGAAAATCAAAAAGGATTTAATAAGAGTATATACATGCATTTACTAACCTTGAAAGAACTATGTACATGACAGCAGAAATTTACATAGGTACCCACCCAGAAGCAATAAACGTATTCAAACCCATAATTTTAGATTTGAAAATGTAATAATAGAAAACAAATGTTTCTACCACATGAATCAGTAGAAATATATAACAAGTATCTGTAAATTTGATGAACAAGTGAAATAATGCAACCATAACTTCTACATGGCACGTTAGCACACAGACAGAACCCGGAAAAGACAATTTGTTAATGTTTATCCTGGCCAGGGAGCAGGCTGCTGACTGACAGCCACAAATTCTATCCAAAACAGAAGAGGTTATTCATTAGGCTCCACTCACATCCCAGCTTCGCTTGACAGGATGGTGTCCAAGGAGAGGTGTTGCGGGGGGTAGTCCTGTGTGGACTGTGGATTTGCTCATGTGATCTGGAAAATGGATTCCAAGCCTAAGGACCTATGCTATGCACACTTTGGGGTCTGGAATTTGAATCCCCATCAGTTTCCCCTCCAGCGAAAGGAAGGCCTGACATCTCATGACAATTGAGAATGCTTTGTCAGCAAAATCAACTGCTGTACTGATGGTTATTCAGATTATGCAAGCCCGGACAGGAGGGTCTCAGTCAAGTTACACATAAATGGTGCTGCCGGTGAGCAGCTTCATCCTTGATTCAAATCAACCCTTTTTGTAAATGTGTGCAGTATTAGCCGGACTGCAAGTCTTCTAGTAGCTAATCAAGCGTATCATTGCCCAATCCAGATTTCCAACCCTACTTACAGGTCGAGAAAACGATCTGCTGTTTGCAGGCATTTAAGGGGCACCGCGCCCCCCATCATCCAATGAAGACATTGTTTCTGGAGGCCAAAATGTTCAAATGGACACGTGCCCTGACCAGCTCTCATCCTTCTCCATGAATACATCTGTGAAGATTAGTCAGATAATCCGATACTTCAAAAGCCCGAAAAGGTAAGATAAGGCACAGAAAGGTAGATAGGAGAGGAAGGTAGGAGGCATGCGCATGCACGCATGTGAACGCGGTACATGCGTGCATGCACACGTCCGATCGCCCTACGTGCATGTGCTCGCATGTCCGAGCGCGGTACCTGCGTGTGCCTGCGAAAACGCGCAAGGAGCGGAGCCGTACGATTACAAGCCTTCAACAAGTCTGGAATATTCCGGTCAATGCTCTCCCGACTGAGCCAGCCAGGCACTCCTGTGCCCCCGAATGTTAATTTTCGTATTTATGAGCTTGCCTACCTATATCTTGCTCTTTGAGAAAGCAGTTTTTAAATGGATGTGTAATAATGAGGTAAGGGACAGGAGGAGACTTTAATCTCAACAAATGTCATGTAAAAACACTCGGGATACCTGGGAAAGAAGAGATGATCTCTACGATGCTCCTGGCCTAGGAGAAGAAACAGAGGGCATCAGTCAGATGTGGGCGCTGACAAGCCCTAGGTGCTGGGGTGGAAGTCAGGCCACATAGACACGGGAAACCTTCCGATTCTGACAAACGGACACCTGTCTTGGAGTGACAGCCATCATCTGGGCGGGGGGCCGGAAAGGAGGGAATCTTTATTTTTAAGCTGAATGAAAACCATTATCCAGTTTTTATAGGAAATGCACATTAAAGGCAGGAAGAGCGAGAACAATACATACAAGGGTCGCCAAGATTTGGAAATACAGAGGAAGGGACGTAAAACGGACCAACAAAAAGGATTCTAATTTATACAACTAGTCCCCATCTTGTATTATCAAAAGATAGATGATTGCATGTGGCATCTAAGTCAAAATAAGTTTTAGTTTACAGCCATATACCATCTGCACTACTATTTTTATTATGGCAATATGTTTCAAGAAGCATTTTATTTTAAAAGAAATGTCATATCTACTTTTAGAATTGTTTTCCTACATAAAAGGCTGTAGACTGCAAGAAAGCTCAGAGGCATAGGTGGCTAAATAAGATTTTTCAATGAATAGAAATAAACTAAACGTCCCTAACATTTCCTTAAAATGTCTTATGCTATCAGAACAAGATGAACAAGTCAATGCCTTGCTCAGGCATGCACACAATTTATTTGTGGTAGAATGACTCAGATTTGGTGCTTGGCTAGGAAATTCAACTTCTGCATTTCTGTTCACTGTCTGGAAATATTATTTTCCTGCCATACTGACTTAATCATTCATGAATAAAAGGAGATTAACATGTTGGGAAGAAAACAAAAATAAAAGGTTTCTGCTACACAGAATAAAGGATTTTTTATTAGAACAATAGGCAAAAATTATATGCTGAGCCAATAGTTAAGGAATTTCATTAATTTTACAATTTATGTTCTGAATATAATAGCAGAATGATAAGATATGTTGCACACAATTATTTGCAAAACTGGTGAGAAGTCAGAACAATAGAAAAATTATATGCCTCAAATTCACCTGTACAGGTGATAATCATGTGATTGTCCATCAAACATTACAGTAAGTAGAATTCCTCTTCTTTTCAAATTGCTAGGCTAGTTCAGCCCAGACTCAGAATATGTTTTGACCTGGGGATCCAGGACTGTCTCTGGAGGTGAGGCACCATTTGGAAGACACAATCTGAAGATCACACTCCACACCTGCACTTTTCTTGAGTTGCAGTGAATCCTCAAAGAAACTGTAAGTACCTGCTCTTCTTAATTCACAGAACTAACTCAGACTTATTTCCATGGTAAAGAACCTAAGTTCTGGAATTAACCCCCCCTGTGTTAAAATCCTGACTCCACACAAACATGCTTTGGGGAAAGTCCTTTGAGATCTGTATGTGAGAGTCCACCTGTCTCCAAAATGAAATTACAATAGTACAAACTTCATAGCGTTTTCATGCATATCAAATTACATGGTGCCATGTGAAACTCCTTAGCAAAATATATATTACACATAGGGGCACCTGGGTGGCTCAGTTGGTTAAGCGACTGCTTTCGGCTCAGGTCATGATCCTGGAGACCTGGGATCGAGCCCCACATCGGGCTTCCTGCTTGGCCGGAAGCCTGCTTCTCCCTCTCTCAGTCCCTCTGCTTGTGTTCCCTCTTTGGCTGTGTTTCTCTCTGTCAAATAAATAAATCAAATCTTTAAAAAAAAAAAATATATATATATATATTACACATATATAGTTATTAATGAATAATTTATATGTATATAGATGATGATATAGATAGGTGTGTGTGTTTTATTTTTTCAGTTTTATTTCTCCTAGGCGTTCACCCTGCTTTGTTCTTATCTTGCCAGTGTTATATACAAAATATTTTCTGATATTTCCCCATCTTGTTCTCCTTCTGTGCTGCCCTTTGCCAAAATGAACACAAGCAGTCTAACCAGAAGGAAAAAAAAAAGCTCACATCGTAGAAACTGCCCGTTTTTTATCCATGTCAGTCCTTCTGACATTTCCCCCATTGCTTGCAATAGCAAAATATAAATAAAAACACCTTGGGTGATCAGTAATGTGCTTTTCCTTCACCAATTCAAATTCTGAGGCTCTAGATCCTGGGATAGGAGAAGGTTCAGCTGTGTTTTCAGAAAACATCAACAAACCCACATAGCTTTCTGTCTGGAGAGAAAATCCTTTCTGCCATAAACCCTGATTTAGTTCAAAGGGCAGCTGAACTTGAACCCAAAATAGATTATGAGGGAAGCTCTTCAGAAGAGCATCTAAACCTGGGACTGAGGGGGCAGTCTCTCCCCAGAGAGACAAGCGAATAGTCACATGCGGAAAGTTTATTCCTGCCTGTGTTCTAACACCTTCCTGGCGCTTAATCACTGCTTCCATGTCAGAAGTGAAGAAATGAAAAGAACAATCAGAATGGATTAGAACTAACTGAACAGGAAGGGGGAGAGTTGGAGCTCGACCTACAGACCTCCCAATTTTGTGTTCAGGCTTCCCAGGCTCCGTGGAACCACAGCCCGCATGGTCACAGACCCCTGGCACAACAGGACCCACCACATGCTTTTTTAAGCAGGGGCTGGGCCAGCCCCACTGAACGTCTTTGGGCTAATGGCTGGTTCTAAAGCGAAAACAGCCCCACCAGGGCAGTTGGAAATATGAGCCTTCCTTCCCCCGCAGCATTATTTACTACTTCAGGACCTCACTTACCCACGTGGAATGGGATCCACAGACACAGAGAAGCTGGGTGTCCTTGAGGGACCATTCTGAACGCTTCATGTCCAGCATGGCCCATCTTCTCTTCCAGCCTCCCTGCTGGGGATGTGCTCCCTGGGTTCCCTCTCAGTGTCGCTGGGGAAAGACAGCTACATGGATTCTGAAAAGCAAGTTGTGATTCTGTGATGCAATAAGAACTACATACTTGGATTTTATCCCTGTTGCAGCACAGTTTCCAAAATCCTTGGAATTTCCTAAGTGACCAGAGCTCTCAACGTTGTCTTTTGTTATGCTAATCGAGGGGTTTTCTTTTTTTGGAAAGTTCCTAGGTCACCTAAAGGGGGAGGGGCTGGTTACCGGAGGAACCTACCCTGTGATTAAAAGGTTGAAGCTTTTAATCCCACCCCTGACCTTCAGGGAGGGGAGATAGGCTCCAGATTGAGTTCCATTACCAGTGGCCAGTGATTACATAGATCATGCCTCTGTGATGCTGCTTTCATAAAAATCCGGAAGTCTGGGTTTGGGAGAACTTCCAGGCTGGTGAGCGTGAGATCTGCGGAGAAGGATACGCTCAGAGAAGACATGGAAACTCCACGTCCCATCCCCATACCTTGTCTTGTGCATCTCTTGCACCTGGCTGTTTCTGAATTATATCCTTTCAACAAACTGGTTTTCTAGTGAATAAAATGTTTCCAAGTTCTGTGAGCCACTCTAGCAAATTAATGGAACCTGTTAAAAAAGAAAACCACAGGCCCAAAATAGTGGAGCTTTATGTTAAGTCAGTAAAGTAAGACTTAATATATAACTTAACTGGGGTTTCAACTCCCCCCTCCCTCCACTCCCCCACCCCCTAACCCCACAGCAGGAAGATAAGCTTTAACCAGCCAAACTGGAATTTCCTGGTCAACACTAGTAGGTAATCTGATTGACCCCTTTAGTCCCCCTAGGAAGGGCATGCTTGCCTAAAACTGCATTCCTTGCTAATAAATTCCTTTTTCCTGCCCCTCTTCCATCTTTGGAAAAGTTCCATTTTGTACAGCTTCTTGGAGCTTTCCTCTACTTGCTACATGGGCTCCTGCCCAATTCATGAATCACTGAATAAAGCCAATTTGATCTTGAAATTTACTTGGTTGAATTTCGCTTTTTAACAAAACCAAGGAGGGGGTCATGGGAGCCACTGGTTTATAGTTGGTCAGAAGCACAGGGAACATTCTGGACCTGCAATTTGGCATCTGATGTGGGGACAGCCTTGTGGGGCTGAGCCATCAATATGCAGGACTGCACACTGTCTCCAGATAGCTAATGTCAGAATAGAGTGGAACTATAGGACACCCAGCTGGTGTTGGAGTATTGCTTGGTGTGGAATCAGAATCAGAATCAGAATGGTTCAAGTCAAGAGAAAGAGCTGCTGACTGAAAAGTGCTGTAGAAAACAGGGATCATGGGCGCCTGGGTGGCTCAGGGGTTAAAGCCTCTGCCTTCGGCTCAGGTCATGATCTCAGGGTCCTGAGATAGAGACCCACATCTCGCTCTCTGCTCAGCGGGGAGCCTGCTTCCTCCTCTCTCTCTGCCTGCCTCTCTGCCTACTTGTTATCTCTCTCTCTGTCAAATAAATAAATAAAATCTTTAAAAGAAAAAAAAAGAAAAGAAAAGAAAAAAGAAAACAGGGATCATAAGGCCAAAAACAAGATGGTGGCCCAATGGCAGCATTTAACACAAGTTGGGATACTTACCATCTTCTTTCCAGTAGTTATTATGACTGAACCATGGAAATTTGGCATCTGAAGTAGGGACAGCCTTGTGGGGACATTTTAAGGAAATGTTAGGGACTTTTAGTTTATTTCTATTCATTGAAAAATCTTATTTAGCCACCTATGCCTCTGAGCTTTCATGCAGTCTACAGCCTTTTATGCAGGAAAACAATTCTAAAAGTAGATATGACATTTCTTTTAAAATCAAATGCTTCCAGTTCTGCCTGGAAGAGTACCATTGGAAGCTACTTTAGGTGAAGGAGAAGTACCACCACAACATGAGAGAAAGCTGTCACATATTATCCATGTCCTTTTCCCACCTTTGTGGAGATGGCAGTGCTGCCAGGGATGGGACTGGAGGGGCTAAAACTAGGTGAGAACAGCCTGAGGAAGCCAAAGGCAGGAAAGCTTGGAAGAACAAATAACCAATTACCCCTTGGGTAGAGTGAGAACCCAGCTCAGTGGCAACAAATATTAACTAGGGGCTTGAAGTCTGAGTGAGCCAGAATTCAAAGACAGGCAGAAAGAGCAGGAACAAGGAAGACCGAAACAAAGATGATTGCACAGGATGATTGGCAGGAAAGAGCCAAGCTCCTTTTCCAAGCAATCTGCCAAAGACTTTCATGCCCAATGAAGCTTCCAGACCAGTTCAGCCACAGGACACAAGGCCAACAGATATTCAGGAATCGAAGACAGTTCTAATCAAACATCAAATTCAAAGGTTCTATAAATATGATATCTGAGGTTTGCTTCAAAATAATAGGGAGATAAAAAAAAATAATAGGGAGATGATCCCACATGTACAGTTCCAAACAGAACAGTATAAAAAGCTCTGTTTTCATTCTGGGCACATCATTCTGAATGGAGATAACGATAGCTAAAAATTAAATATATTCATGAAAAGTACCAGCCAGGATTATTAGTGAGGAAGGAAAACTTACCCTGTAATGCAAAATTTCCTCTCAATTTACATCCTAATAAAAATAAGTGAACATCCTAGAAAGGTGTCACCTTTATGCAGTTTGAGAGCAAAATGGTACCATGTTGTTTCTTTCCCAACATTACAATTTTTAAAGGACAATTCCATCCTTAGAGCCTGAGGTCTTATTTTTACAGTTTTTATTCCCAGTATTTTCTTATCTCACAGCAGCTCTGTGGAAGAGGCAGATCACTATTACTCTGCATATTGTACTGTTGAAGCAGGTGAGGCCCAGGGGGATGGAGGAACTCGTCCAAAAACCCAGCAGGTTCAATAAGACTCAGGACTCTGAGCCTCGGTCTGTTGGCTCCAAAACAGGCCCTCTTTGCTGCACGGTGTTACTCCACTCAGTTTCATGGGTTGCTTCTAATTGTCAGTTTGGTATTCATCCCATCTTATTACTTTGCCTCCTTGTTGAGTCTTCCCAGCCTTGACCATTAGGATCATTAGGATCATTCCAAATGATGGAGTACAGCTGCTCCTTGAGTAACATGAGTTTGAACTGTGTAGGTCCCACTTATGCACAGAATTTTTTTTTTTTTGCTAAACATAGTACAGTTCTGTAAATATATTTTCCTTATGATTTTAATAACATTTTCCCCTCTAGCTTAATCTATTGTAGGAATACAGAATATAATCATAGAACATACAAAATTAGTGTTAACTGTTCATGTTATCAGTTAGGGTTCTGGTCAACAGTAGGCTACTAGTAGTTAAGATTTAGGAGTGTCAGAAGTTTTACATGAATTTTCAACTGCATGGAGATTGGCACTCCAACACCCATATTGTTCACTGATCACCTGTATTCTGGAATGCCAGAATGTTGTGCTCTTTTTGAAAATCCAAGTATTTTCTGGTGTTTTTCTAAGTGTAGCACCAATATTTCAGTATTTAAAAAAATCTAATTTCTGAATTACGTACATTATGAGATATATCCAGAGAGTTCTATACTGCATTTACATTTTATATTAAATAGAGGTGACGTGGGGGCACTGGGTGGCTCAGTTAAGTGTCTGCCTTTGGCTCAGGTCATGATCCTAGGGTCCTGGGATGGAGCACCACTTCTGCTCTCTGCTCAGCAGGGAGCCTGCTTCTACCTCTCCTTCTGCCCCCTGCCCTCACTCTCAAATAAATAAATAAATAAATAAAATCTTTTAAACAATACATACATGCATACATAGAGGTGACTTGCTAGATAGCTTTCTCACTACATCACTTCCCTTCTAAAGCCTGTTCAGAGTATCCTTTGGTTGTATTAATTCCAATTTTCTAAATTACTATTGAAGCTGAGCATTTTTTGTTCTCAGAGCCTTTTATTTCCCAGAGGTAGTTTGGGCCCAGTTTCCAGAAGTCCCTGATGGAATTTAAATGGGGGTGAGGGGGAGGATAGGGACTTAGGAAGGTGTGTGTGGAAAATGAAATAAATGGGAGGGAAGGTGTAAGATGAGGAGGGGAAGAAAAGTTGAGTAGGCTGTAGGTTAGCATTCTTCCCTTTCTTTCCTGAGAGCACCAAACCCATTTTCTGAGTAACAGATGATTCTCCCATAGGATAATTTATTTTAACTTCTTCCTAGTTTACCATTTCTAGAATATTTAGGCTGGAAGGACACAAGAACAAACAGTTCTTGGCTCTCTCTCACATTCATCAGTTTCTTATGACAAGTGTAGAAGATGATAGCACTACACAATTCTTTTTTTAATAAAATACTGCCAGTAAGACCAACATTAGTGCCATCATTTTGGGATTACGAGATTATGGGATTATGAAACCACCATTGTCATTTCTGCCCAATGCTGCAATTCCTAAGACGCGGTACTGGAACGTACCAAGCCAGCTTCTCTGGCCTCCCCTGGTGCTGGGTCACCCACTAGTGCCGTCATATCCAAACATCAGTGGCCCTAATCACAGCTCCCAATGCTTGCCAGCTCTCTTTTGGCTCCATTGCTACAGAGCGGACACAGGTCCACTAGGAAGTACTCCTGCTCTGGGCAGAGCCTGGATTCTGGGAGAACTGTTCTCATTCTCACTCAAGCTACCATGGGCTCAAGGTTGGTACATATAACACAATAAATTTCTGCCAGAACCACCCAAATTTCCATTGAAAAATGATTGGTCAATTCACTTAGAGTGAATTTACATACAGGGCATAATTATAAGTCATTAAAAGAGTAAGTTACATTTATATGTACTGATATCCAAAGTCAAACCAGACTCTCAATGTGAAAAGGGCAATTGAACAAATAAGCCCATTTATGTCATGAAACATATAATCTCATCCATGTAATGGAAACTCCACTAGTAGGATCTGCCTGTCTTCTATTTCTCAGTCAAGTTGGTTATGTCTTTATAAAAAGAGGTCTATAGGGGCGCCTGGGTGGCTCAGTTGGTTGAGCGACTGCCTTCAGCTCAGGTCATGATGCCGGAGACCCGGGATCAAGCCCCACATTGGGCTCCCTGCTCGGCAGGAAGCCTGCTTCTCCCTCTCTCACTCCCCCTGCTTGTGTTCCTTCTCTGGCTGTGTTTCTCTCTGTCAAATAAATAAAATCTTAAAAAAAAAAAAGAGGTCTGTAGAATTTATTGGACTGCCTGAGAATACTTAAATGTACATAAAATTTATTTAGCACACAAATAGAGTATTCAATTCTTTTAAAGTGTTAAAAAAAAATTAGGAGGCAAAGTATGAATTGAATCCAAACTAATTTTTTGGCAGGGAGGAAGCAGGCTGCTAGCCAATGCAGAGATGCCAACTTAAAGGAAGCCAAGGAAGCTAGGAAGAGCCTCTAAAAAAGTAAACAAACTTCCCCGTCCCTAAGCAGACTCTTCTTATGAGAGACGAGACACTCAGTGTTCCCCCTCCTGATAACAATGAAAGGGTTGTCATCTTTTGCTAACAGTCCATTACTGAGTCTGAATCCAGCGGTGCTCTCATATCCTTTCTCTCCCCCTTCCTTTGATTAAAAGTCAGTGAGAATTCTTTCATCTCTGGCTAGAAAAAAAGAAGCGGGTCAGGGTGATCATTGCCCATTACTTGCAACTTTGTCACCAGAAAAGGGGACAGAATCCCTCGTTTTTCATTTGCTACTACTACAGAAGGTTGAAGGACATGCCACGTGACCTGGCCATGTTACAATATTAAGGAGAATTTAGCCTTCAAGTTCAATGTAGGTGCCATAATAGAACATATTTGACAGAAACTAATGTCCATTACTGTTCATGTTTATTATACATTTTTTTGCTACTAGGTAGACTTTCTAATTTGCTTAATGACTGCCAAGACCTTACTCTTTTTTTGTGTGGGGGTAAATTCTCTTGCCCTCTCCCTCTCTCTTAATCCACACCACTCCCACCCCAATTATTTTAAAAATAGACCTAACTTTTACTCTGTATCCCAGATGTTTATTCAATCAATAATGGTTCTATGTACAACAAAAAGTTGTATAGGTTTTTTTTCATAGATTCTTACTTTGCTCTTTGAAAATGAAGACACGAAAATTTAAATGTGTTGTTCTCACATGCTGTGTCTATATGCCTGGAAAACCCAAGTGGGTTAACTTAAAAGCCATTATAAACAAGAAGAAAATTCAGTAAGTTGTCTTGGGTACAAAATTAATACTAAAAAAAATCATTAGTTTTCCAGTGCACAAACAACAACTAGCTAATAGATACTAGAGAAAATACATCTATATCTACATAGATATAGATATAGATATACACAAAAGGAATTTATTTTGTGTTAATAATAAATATTATTAACATTTTAGGGATACATTTACTAATAAACATGCAAGATCTGTATTAAAATTTTTGACCCTATTTTAAAATGTCAATTAAAAAATTTCAACTGTGGTGTGCTCAGTCGGTTAGGCATCTGCCTTAGGCTCAGGTCCTGAGATCGAGCCCCATATTGGGCTCTCTGCTCAGCAGGGAGTCTGCTTCTCCCCCTCACTCTCCCTCTGTTCTTTCCCTCTCTCTCCCTCTCAAATAAATAAATGAAATCTTTAAAAAAGTAAAATAAATAAAAAATTTAAACTGAGGGATAAGAAATCCTTAAATAGAACAGTATTTGTTATTGGCTTGGAAGTGTAAGTATTATAATGATGAAAATCCTTGGGGCGCCTTCGGCTAGGTCATGATCTCAGGGTCCTGGGATTGAGGCCTGCATCAGGCTTTCTGCTCAACAGGGAGCCTGCTTCCTCCTCTTTCTGCCTGCCTCTCTGCCTACTTGTGATCTCTCTCTCTGTCAGATAAATAAATAAAATCTTAAAGAAAAAAAAAATCCTCCTGAAACTATTATATAAACTTGAAGTGATAAAGATAACAAACTTTTTATTTTTTAGATTTTTTAAAAGATTTTATTTATTTATTTATTTATTTATTTATTTATTTATTTATTTACTATTTATTGTGGGAAGGGGAGAGAGTGCACAAGAAGAGGAGCAGCATGGGTGCCTGGGTGGCTCAGTAGGTTAAAGCCTCTGACTTCAGCTCAGGTCATGATCTCAGGGTCTTGGGATCAACGCCTCCGCACTCTCTCTGCCTGCCTTTCTGCCTACCTGTGATCTCTCTCTGTCAAATAAATAAAATCTTTAAAAAAGGGGGGGAGGGCAGCAGGCAGAGGGAGAAGCAGGCTCCCTGCTGAGCAAAGAGCCCAATGTGGGGCTGGATCCCAGGATTCTGGGATCATGACCTGAGCCAAAGTCAGACACTTACCCAACTGAGCCACCTAAGCATCCCAATACCAATATTTTTAAAGCAAACTTCTAGTGTTCATAGGGACAACATATATGTTTCAGAAAAAAATCTACAAAAGAGAGCACTAGTCCTTCCAGATTTTTTTCAGCTTTATTGAGGTATAATTGATATATTGAAATGTATTCATCTTGATGAATTTGAATATATGCACACACCTCTGATACTATCAACACAACCAAGCACTAAACATATTCATCCCCCCCCAAATTTCTTTTTTGTGTGTGAGTTATTGGGAGGGGGTTTCCTGGGAGAGATGGGATGTTGGTAAGAATACTTAATATGGAATATATGCTCTTAACATATTAGGTATGTTCACATATTTAGGTTGACCATAGGCATCATGTTGCATACTTCTAGAATGTATTCAGAACAGAAACTCTCGACGCACTGGAAAACTCCCCATTTCTGCTTCCCCCACCAATTCTCTCGCTCTTAAACCCCAGCACGTGTAACTTTCTTTTCCATAATCTTAGTTTATCTCTATGAATTTGACTACCCTTGGTACTTTATATAATAATAATAACTATTTGTCTTTCTGTGACTTAGCTTACTTCACTTAGCATAATGTCCTATAGGTCCACCCATGTTGTCACAAATAGCAAAATTTCCTCTTTTTTAAGGCTAAATAATATCCCATTGTGTGTGTGTGTGTGTGTACCTGTATGTGTTTGTATAAATATGTATATACATATATTTATTTATTTATTTATACACACACACACACACTCATGTATTGATGGAAATTTGGGTTGTTTCCATATCTTAGCTATTGTGAACAGTGCTGCAAAAGTGGGTGCAGATATTTCTTCAAGATCCTGATTTCAATTCTTTTGGATATATACCCAGAAGTGGGATTGTTAGATCCTATGGAAGTTCCATCTCTAAGTTTTGAGGAAATTCCATGCTGTTTTCCACACTGGCTGCACTATTTTATAGAGCAATGTATAGAGCAGGTTCCAGTTTTTCCACATCCTGGCCAACGTTTGTCTTTATTTTTTGGCAATAGCCATCTGAACATGTATGAGGTGATATGATCTCCTGATGGTTTAGATCTGCATTTCCCTGAAGATGAGTGATGTTGAGCCCCTTTTCATACACCTGCTGGCCATTTGTATGTCTTGATGGAGAAATGTCTATTTGAGCACTTTGGCCACATTTTAACCAGATTATTTGTTTTTTGCTATTGAGTTATAAGAGATTCTTACATATTTTGGTTCTTAACCTCTTATGCTGGTTAATAGATGGTTCACAAATATTTTCTCTCATCCCATAGAACACATCTCACTCTGTTGATCATTTCTTTTGCTGTGAAGAAGCTTTTTAGTTTGTAGTTCCAGTTGTTTGTTTTGGTTTTGTTGCCTGTGCCTTAGGTGTCAACCAAAAATTTTTGTCAACAAGTCTTTTATGTTTTCTTTGTGGAGTTCTACGTTATCAGCACTTACATTTAAGTCTCTAATCCATTTTTTAAAAAAGATTTTATTTATTTGACAGAGAGAAACACAGCCAGAGAGGGAACACAAGCAGGGGGAGTGACAGAGGGAGAAGCAGGCTTCCTGCCGAGCAGGGAGCCTGATGTGGGACTCGATCCCGGGTCTCCAGGATTATGACCTGAGCCGAAGGCAGCCACTTAACCAACTGAGCCACCCAGGCACCCCTTTAATCCATTCTGAGTTGATTTGGTGTGTGGTCCTATTTGATTCTTTTACCTATAGAAATCTAATCTCTTACCGACACCATTTGTTGAGAGACTATCTTTTCACCATTATGTAGTCTGACTGTCTTGTAGAGGATCAGTTGACTATATATATGTGGATTTATTTCTGCACTCTCTATTCTGTTCCATTGATCGGTATGTCTGTCTTTAGATCAGCACCATACTGTTTTAGTTATTATAGCTTTGAACTATATTTTTCAAATCAGAAAGTATGAGGCCTCCAGCTTTGTTCTTTTGTCTCAAAATTATTTTGGCACCCCCTTATGGTTCCATATGAATTTTAGGGTTGTCCTTAATCTACATCTATAAAAAGTACCATTGGGATTTTGATAGACTGCAATGAATCTGTAGATTTCTTTGGGTAGTTTGGACTTTTTAACTATTACTTTTTCTAATACATGAACATGGGAAGTCTTTCCATTTATTTGTCTGCTTTAATTTCTTTCATCAGTGTTTTTTGTTACTTTTTTTTTTTAGTGTAGTTGACACACGAAGATACATTAGTTTCAGGTGCACAAGGCTCAATACATTGCTTTTACAGTATCATTGACTATAAAAGGCACAGCATCGTGCGTGCCTTTTATTCCCATGACTTATTCCTTCCATAACTGGAAGCCTGTATCTCCCACTTCCTTTCACGCATTTTGCCCAACCTCTCACCCCCTTCCCTTCTGGCAACCATCATTTTGTTCTCTGTACTTATAGGTTTGATTCTGCTTTTTCTTTGTTTATTCATTTGGTTTTTATTTCAGTGTTTTCTGCTTCCTAGTGTATCTCACCTCTTTGTTTATTCCTAAGTCTTTTATTCTTTTTTATGCTATTGTAAATGGGATTGTGTTCTTAATTTCCTTTGGGGATCCTTTATTGTTAGTGTGTATAAATGCAACCAACTTCGCTGTGTGGATTTTGTGTTCTATAACTTTGTTGAATTCGCTTAATAGTTATAAAAGTTTTTGTGTGTCTAGAGTATCTATACACGATACGATCATGACTTTTGATCCATCAATTCCTCTTCCAGGCCTCTATTCCCACAAAGAAATGTAGGTACACAGAAAATCACTTAATTATTGTGTTAAGAGCCATTGACTGAAAACAACCTATGTATCTTTCAGTCAGACTAGAGAAATCAACTCTGTCTTATTCAACCAATGGACTACTTTGTAACTGTTGAAAAGAATAAGAGGGGAGCCTGGGTGACTCAGTTGGTTAAGCATCTGCCCTTGGCTCAGATCATGATCCCAGGTCCGGGGATCAAGTCCTGCACCAAGCTCCCTGTTCAGCAGGGAACCTACTTGCCTCTTCCTCTCCCACACCCCTTCTTATGTGCATTCTCTCTCTGTGTCAAATAAATAAATTTAAAATATTTTTTTTTAAATAAGACGTTCCTCATTCTGATCTGACTGACCTGAAATCGAATCCAAACTACAGTTGACCCTTGAACAACACAGAGTTAGGGGGGCCCACATGTCATGTATAACTGTTGACTTCCCCAAAACATAACTAGTAACCTGCCGTTGACCAGGAACCTTGCCAATAACAAAAATAGTCAATTAACACAAGTTTTTCATGTTACATGTATTATGTACTGTAGTCTTACAATAAAGTAAGCTAGAGCAAAGAAAATGTTGAAATTATAAAGAAAACACATGTATAGTACTGTACTTCTTTATTAGAAACAGTGTGTATATGTCTACCCAGGCATTTCTGATTCATGTTGTTAAGGAGTCAGCTGTCTGTCATTTCAAGTGGGTATCACTATTCGTGGTGATGGTGGAGTTGTGTTTTAAAGTAAGGTATGGAACAATCCATATGACATAGCACCTCTTCTGAAAAAAAAAATTCCTATGAGTTAGATGGCAAGAAACTGCCAATAAAATAATAATACTTTTCACCACCTCTGGAGAGCAAAGCTGAGGGACTAGAGGGTGGGGAAGGAGATGGGAGAAGAGCATGCTTTTCAAAGAAAACTCTTGTAGTTTTTGCATTTTCCATCTTCTGCATATAGTGTACATAAAGAATGAACCTTATCAATTCAGAGTTAAAAAAATAATTTGTGGTATTTCTTACTACTTTTAAATGTGTTCTTACTGCCGTACATACTCAGTTTTTATAGGTATTAAGTTGAAAGTAAGCAGAAAAGATACTGATTTGAAAGTTCTTTATAAAGTAAATTGTCATGTTTCAGATGTGTTTTAGTTGATTTTAAAAACTTTATCTTGTCTTATGTTCAAATATAAATCTTTCATTTAAATCTTCCATTGTGGACCTGTTTGAATTCAGGAGTGCCTCTGTGGCTTAGGTGGTTAAGCAACTGACTTTTTGATTTGACTCAGGTCATGATCTTGGGGTCATGAGATGGAGGCCCAGGTCAGGGTTCTACACTGAATGTGGAGCCTACTTGAGATTCTCTCCCTCTCCCTTAGCACCTGCCCCCCTTGCATGTGCCTTCCCTCTCCCTCTCTCAAAAAGAAAAAAAAAAAAAGAATTCAAGTATAAATCTCTTCTTAGAGTATGGGGTGTCAAATTTGATATGATATAGTCACCCCTCTTCGGAAGGGGCACCCCAGAAGCCAAGTCCCAAGAACTGTTTTCTGCTGGCCTTTTGTATATTCACAGATAAAAGAATCGCAGCCTTAAAAAAAAAAAAAAAAGAATCTCAGCCTTGGTAGTTGATTTTTCCATCCCTTGGTAGTTGATCCTTCCTCCCCTTTCCTTCCTTCCTTCCTTCCTTCTTTCCTTCCTTCCTTCCTTCTTCCTTCCTCCCTTTCTTCCTTCTTTCCACCCTTCCCTCTTTCCTTCCTTCCTTCTTTCCTTCCTTCCTTCCTTCCTTCCTTCCTTCCTTCCTTCCTTCCTTCCTTCCTTCCTTCCTCCTTCCCTCCCTTTGTGGATTTGTCTACTTCTGGGTCATAAACATGATTTAGGAATTTTAATGGGACTCAGAGAGTAACCACTTTTCAATGACTACTCATTGTGGACCTTTTGTACAGATTGCCTCATTTGAATTAAAACAACTGATTTTTTTTTTTTAGTTTGAGTACAGTTTTCTACTCTGTTATTTGTGCAGGAGCCTACAGAATTTGGAGGGTGGGAGAGCCCCACCTCTTGGCCTTTCAGAGCAAAGGGGGAGAAAAGTAGAAAAAGTCATTACTGCTGTTTCTTGTAACCTACCTCTTATTTGCTAATGATTAACATAGATTTTGAATAGAAGCTGAACCATTTTTATTTTTATTTTAAAACTAAAATTTTCTGAGTTAATTTGTTAGAAAAACTTAACTGCTTTATTTGTATTTTTTGCTTTTGTTTTTTTCACTAAAAAAAAAACAAAACACCTCAGAATTCTTTTTATCTCATTGGTAGGTTTTTCATTTTACATAGACTCTTTTATATAATTTCCAGTCATTTAATTTAAGTAGAAATTGCTTATTTTTACAGAAGGCTTATTTCAGCTACTTCCCTCCATTTCAGAAAGGAAAGAAAGTTTTAGGAAGGGCCATCATTTTCTTTCAAGGAAGTGTTGGCCCCTAGTGGATCAAAAGTGACAACACACTTTTTGAAACAACTGGCTGACGTACTGGGAAGAAAGCTATAAAACAGGTTGCTAGTGTAGAAGAGAACACAGTTCACTTTACCAAACATCATAAATACATTGGATGAAATCGCATAATACCATTAGTAGATCTGACTGTCCAGTAAATTTAAAACAAATGTATAAAATAGCATGAACAAAATTAAAATAAACTGGAGGGAACACTGCTAACAAACATGAGCGAAACATGCAAGAGACTTGGAAATCCGTAAAGAACCCCAAATACACCAGAAAACATTTAAAAACTATATAAGGTATATGATTAGGCAAGAGAAAACCCAGACCGAGATGCTCAAATTCATTAGCAGTCAGAGAAATGCACAGTAAAATAATAACTTATTACTCTTACTTGTTAAAGTGACCAGTAATTGTGGGAAGAATGTAGGGAGTTAGGAGTCTTTATGCATGGCTGGTGGGAATTTAGACTGGAATAGCCATCTGAAGAGCAATGGGCAGTTAGTCACATTAGGTAGGACCTAGTAATTCCACTCCTGCTGAATATACACATATCCACCCATCATGTAGTACTTTACAGAATAGAAGTAAAGTACTAGATACACACAGAGCAACATAGGTAATCTTTAAAATTGTGCTAAGTAAATGTAATACATAGTACCATTTGATTTATATCAGTCTTAAATACATGCCTATAATAGTATGTATTTCACAATGCACATGAATGAATACAACGGGTATAGGGAGAGGCAGTGAGATGGGAATCAGTAAGATGGGATGAAAGGAAGCAATGTGCATGAAAAAAAGAATACCATTACCTTAAGTCTCTGCATTTGAGGTCCAACATCAAAAAAAGAAAGAAAAGAAAAAGAAAGGAAAACTTGAACAACCTATTAGAAAAATAAGCAGAGGCATCATGAGCAAGCATACAAAATAAATGCAAAAAAGGAAAAAGCATACAAGACTCGATGCTCAACTTCTTAGCTGTCAAAAAATAAAATGGAAAGGAAGAGTGTGATAACATCTTTCACCTAGCACACAGTCAAAATGTCCTTGATGAAAATACCATACATCGTTGGGGAAACATTGGAAGAGGCATTGCTAAAGAACTGGTGGTTTAAATTGCTAATCATTTCAGAAGGTCATTCCGTACACATCAAGGACAGTAAGGATCAAGAAAATCAAGTTCTGTAATTCCTCTCCAAGGAATTTATTCTAAGGAGGTCGTGGGATAAGAGGATAAAGATGTAATTACATCCACCATAGACAAGGAAAGATAAAAACTAAATATCCAACAATAAGTAAACAATTAAATCATTATAGTTCATCCATAATGAAGAAATATATAATATGATGTGTTCATAAATACTGCACAAGAAAATGCTCATGAGATAATAACATATGAGAAACTTGAGATTACATACACACACACACACACACACACACACACACACACATTTATGCAGTGCCAAAAATTCAAAGGCTATTAATAGTAGTTACCTCTGAATAGTCATAGTACAATCTTCCTGGGGACTCTTGTTTCCTTCTCCATACATATCTGTGTTTACATATCTACAAAATATGCAATACAAAAATATGTAATTCTGTGTAATTAGAAAATACACATTGACTTCAGAGGCACAAGGACATCTTGACTTGTGGTGAACAGGTAATCTGAGGAAGGATAGGACATCTGGTCTAAGCAGAAATTCTACCCAAGGATGATAAAGTAATTGCCAGGAACATTTCTGTAGTTGTTATTCTTTAGGAGCCAGATCAAAATACAAGCTATACAGTGGAGGGGGGGAGGGTGAGCAGGACTTGTGGTGCATTAGGACCCCCACTGCTACCGCCAGCTCATTTAGGGGAGCTGTGCTGTGCCGAGTAAAACACAGGGAACAGATGGTCTGTGGTCCACTCACTGTCACGATCAAAAGGTCACCCAACCCGAGAAGTTTTGATGGATAAAGTCAGTGCCCTTTTCAAACAAAAGGTGCTTTATATCATTACAGTTTCCACTGAAAAGGGATTTCTAGGGAGGTCTGATAATTTCTAGAAAGCTACTAGCAGCATTTCACCAGTATCAGTTAGAGACAGACCTGAAAATTCAAAGTTTTAGAAAAAAGTATTTATATCACTTGAAGAGCTAATGAAGACAGGTACATGAAGATCAGGGTATGATATCTGGGTTATGCAAACCAGAAATTCTTTTGCCAAAAATATCTGTAGACTCTACACTGCCTTATAAGAATTTGGAAGCAGAAAACTTCAGTCCAGTTCTTATGGAGAGACAGACTCCCAGTGGAATGGGCTGTGTTCACTATGACTGATACTTCTTGAGCTAAGCCTCAGTAGCTGAGGATCTAGTTCCCAGTGAGCAGGAATACCTCAGCTTGGAGACCAGGTGTAGGTGGTGTGCATAGAAAAGGAATTGAACCCCTAAATAACTCTGAGAGCCAATGAATTCAAATTTTCATTCTGGAAGGGTCATCAAGATCATCAGCTGTGGCAATGGGCATGGTCCTTCTCAGTAGGACATGAAGGTACAAGGGCAGTGAGCACCCACCTCAGAGGTAGGAAAGAGTGATCCCTGAAGGTAAGGGAGGAAAAAGCAAGGAGGCAGGGAGGGCACCAGTGTGAGAACACATCAGATACCACTACTCATGTCTTTGTGAAAATGTGATCATTGAGAATCAGCAGAACAGAAACGAAAAAATATTTATCACCTAGACAGACACCCAAAGATTTATGAAGGCCTAACATATTTTATAAAGTCATCACATTTTTTTATTTCTGAAAACTAATCGAGTAGAGCAATGGGGAGCTGTAGCACGCTCTGCTGATGTGCTTTTGAAAGCTAAATAAAGCTAATGTTTGGAAAACAATGTTCTAGGGGAGATGATTCATTATACAGTAGATAAAAAGAACTGAATAAAATTGTTCAAAACTCAGAGAAAAAGACAGTGCAAACTTCAGAGCTTTGAATCTTCTGTTTGCAAAATGAATGGACGTGACCAGGAAGGAAGGCTTGGATGTAATGAACGAGTGACCCTGGAAATGTGCATGGAGCTGAAGACGCAGAATTGATAAAGCAAGACCAGGGCTTAATGACATTTAGCTTCTTCAGATAAGACCCACTTCATTCTTCCCTTCACTCATTGTATACATACTTAATAAATACTCTCCAGGTACCAGGCTCAGCAAGATTTAATGATATCATTGGCTCCCAGCACTCTGACAGTTTAACCTGGCAGAAGTGTAAGCCTTTTTTGACAGGCATGAGAAGGACCTTTCTTTCCCAACCCACCTGCTATACTGGACCCCCCTCCCACTCCCTGCCTGGGCAGATTTAATGACCTGCATAGTACTACATTCCTATTTCCTATTGATCCTGTTCCACTTGTGGCTCCCTTTTATTTTACAGCAAGTTGTTCAGTGTTTTTGCCTGTCTCCCCACTGGTCTCTAAGCACCGTGGGCACAAGGACAATGTGTGTTCTTGCCTTCATAGCCCTTAGCTAAGAGCGTGTCTTACACATCATAAACGCTCTGTAACTATCCGGCAGTATTCAGCTCTGCCAACAGGTCTTGAGTCCTTGAGCCTCAGTTTTCTAGCTAGTGTCATGGATAGGACAATTAAACTGTAACAGTGCTTGGCACAGGCAGATGTGTGTGGTGACACAGGCCTCCTGAGCACTCTAGCCCTCCTTCTCTTTGTAACATATTAATTTCTCTTTCGGAAGTCACCGTTTATGACTCTAGAGTCATGTGATTTCAGTGGTGCTGAGACTACCTGCCTCTTCTCCCAACCCTGCTCTCTAGGCTTGGGCATAACCAAAGCCTGGTGGATTAGAGCCAATAAACACTTGTCCTGGGCCTTTTGCTGAAACAGTTGAGAAAAGGCTCCCTTGTCCCATGGAAGTTGCTCAGTGATTAGACAGACGTTATCTTGTGAGCTGCCAGGATTGCCCCACACAGCCTGCCTGCAAACACTTCACATCAGGGGTTTGAGATATCCTTTGTTCTCTTAGATCCACCCCTGCCTGAATCCTTAAGCTACTCCCGAATTTTCCAAGTGTAAGAGGGTATACTACTCTGCCAGGGTTACTCCAAAAAAGTACCACATACCAAGTGGCTTAAACAATAGAAATTTATTATCTCACGGAAGATGGAAGTCCAAGACCAAGGTGTTGGCAGGTTGGTTCCTTCTGAGGGCTGTGGGGGAGGGATGGGTCCAGGGCTCTCCTCCCCGGCTGATAGATGGCCAGCTTCTCCAATATCTTTGGCATTTTCTTCCCTCTGTACGCTTCTCTGTATCCACATTCCCCTTTCCATAAGGACCTCAGTCACAGTGGATTAGATCCCGCCCAAGTGACTTCATTATAACTTAAGTATCTCTGTAATAATCCTGTCTCCAAATAAGGTCACATTCTGAGGTGCTGGGAGTTAGAGCTTCAACATAATCTTTTTTGAGGGAGATAGAATTCAACCCATAACAGAGGGAATAAAGTCCCTCTTTACAAGAGCTAGTTTAAGTTGGGTTTCTGTCATTTGCAACTAAAAGACTTCTTCTGCACAGTGAATTTCAATTTCCTTCCCTTACCTAACTAAATAGTCTTTTAGGTCTCGGCAAGTTTCCAGAAATGGGTGATAAAACGCACAGGCACGATTTTTATTTAACCAATTCAGTTCCATCTGAGGAGTTCTTGAGGGAAAGCATCACACAGATGAGTCGTGTGGGAGGAGATCTGACCTCTTATTTGGATTCTTCTGTTATGAATGAAGTTGGCCAAATCAACTACAAAGAGAACAGCAATTTCATTTTAAAGGGAAGTAGCATAATGCTGTAAAAAGCCATTAAACTAAGAGGAAAATGTCTTTTTAGATAAAATGTTGTGACTCTACTATTTGTTCTATGATATTATGTGAGCCCCTGAACAGAGCTAAAAACCTCTTTCCTTTTTATGAAAAGGACAAAGCTGAACTCTCATTAAGTGATGGTGAATACTAAATAAAAAATATGTGTGAAAGCTCTTGGCATCGTATAGATCATTACACACCATTAAATGTTGTGGGCTTTCTTTCTTTTTTTTTTTTCTCTGACTTAACCAAGATTGTATTTGTTAATGGGACAGAAGCTGAGGGGTATTTTAAAGATGGAAGAAAATGACTGGGGAAACTCCATTTACTCATCTTTGCTGCAAAGGAGAAACACCTGTCCTATTATTTACTTAATAGGTTTTCTTTAAATTGACTCATTTTTAACACTGTATTTGCTTTACATACATCATCTCACTTAATCTTCACAATCCTATTAGATCTATATCCACCCAGCTTCAAATAAACTGAAAAATAAGGAAACTAGGAAATTTTCCCCAAGTTAGCTAATTAATAGCTCACAAGTGATGTAGTCCAGATTGGAATCCAGGTAAAATAGGTCCAAGGCCTAAGCTCTTAACCAAGCGAGGCGTTACATAAGGAATACTAGATGACAGCCACAGAAATAAAATATGCCTATAGATGTACAAAAGAACAATGGAAAAATTGGCCACAGATGTTTGGTAAAAATATTTATTAGATTTTAAATGGTGAAATTAAAGCCTGTGCTTATCCTCTGCTTCTGAAAATAGAACTGCTGGCTGAGTAAGTGCCCCGGAGGCTGAAAGACTAATAAGTGGACACGAATTCATTATTCTTTCATTCTGACAGCAGCTGCTTCGTGCACAATCTGGCTCTCTCAACACAAGGACCACTCGTCCGCTCATAATCAATGTGACTCCTTTGTTCAAACCCTGTCTTTCCATCTTGTATTTCTCCTCACTAAGCAAGCTGCTACCAGTTGTTCTTCTCACTCCATTGATGTATTGACGTCTGCTTCTTGTTCCAGGTTCAATTTCACTGAGTTTTTCAATGTCCCTTCGAGCTATCTGGTGAAAGAGTGTCCTCCATCAGCTTACCACCTTGGCACTATTATCCTGGCATCTTATTGTGAGTCACACCTTCCCACTTAAGTCAAAAAAAGCCACATCTATTTTTTGCCTATGGTAGGACTGATCCCAAGCTCACCAGGAAAGGGGACTGCATCCTCTCAACTTCGGTTTTTCTAATGAAAGAGCAAAAAAACCCCCAAAACCAAAGAATTGAAGCTTCGAGATTAGTAACCTTGGGCCATGAAGGTCCTCTGGGAGGGCTGAGGGGAGGGGTAACACGTTACACTCATTTTGGAATAATTGGCTTAGCATTTGTGGATCTTTCTGTATATATTATACATTAATTAAAAAATACACAATAGTGAATGGAAGAATTTGAGAAAGCAAAAGCAAAAAATTCTTTTTTAATCCCCCCAGACAATTCTGTCAAGACATTTTACCATAAGGGAAGCTGAGAGATGGGACAGAAGCTGAAGGGGTATTTTAAAGATAGGAGAAAAATCACTGTTTGGGAAACTCCATTTACTCATCTTTGCTGCAAAGGAGAAACACCTGTCCTATTATTTACTTCATAGGTTTTCTTTAAATTGACTCATTTTTAACTAAAATTTTTTTAAAAAGCAAACTTCGTATCACTTGCCATAACAGAAGTAACTAAAAATGCAATGAAAACAGGCCATTCAATTAAAATAACTAAAAACAATTAAATGGAAGTAAACAGTTGAATTGGGTGACAAAAATGGACACCTAAAAATAAGTTCCTCCATCAGAAAACTAGAGCTCTTCTTCTGTTGCAGGATCGCAGGCTTCTTGTCTCATGGAGTCACAGAATGAATCTCACAGACACAAAAGGGTGGAGTGAAGAGAAAGATTAGTTAAATGAAGGTAAGAGAAAAGAAAGAAAAAGCTCTCTAGCATGAGAGGGGTCCCAAATGGACTGTCACTGAGGGCTTTTAGGGCAGTCTTACTGAGAACTGACTGGAAAGCTTGTGGCCTTGAGATCTTCGGCTCTCTTGGTTTGTTCCCTTAGCTCTTGTTTAGCTCTGTCTCAGCCTCTCCACCTGCCAGGAATAGTTTCTGAGTCCAGTGAGGGAAGTCAGGGGCCTCCTCTCTCTCCGGTCTATCCCTTAACCTCTTCCCTACTCATGGGACAGGACCTGTGGGCAGAAAGAGTTATCAGGGAATAAGGAGTGACTCATTGTATACTTTTTAATTCATGGGGGTTAGAGGTAGGCAAGTCTCCAAGGAAGTAAGGCTTTCAGGACCTTGAGGGGCCAGCTGCTACCAAGACACGCTTCCTTTTAAACATGAAGGCCCTCAGGCAGCCACGAGTTCCTTGAGGAAGGTCACGGTCTGCGTGTCTCAGGGATCTGCCAATGGGCTGCTAAGCTGTAAGGAGAGTCTAAGTGACATTTCTTTTGCCTTTTTTCCCATATCGGTTCCCCACCTGTGTAACAGTCACACTATTGCTTATCATCTTCACCCTTACACTGTCAGGATCCTGCTTTTCACACATTCACGCTGAGTTCAACAGAGAAGCGAAGTGAAAATGCGGTCCCCACAACTCTATGACAAAGAATGCTGACTTTCCCCAGCACCTCAGTTCCAGGTTTCCATGGCTTGGAAGGAAATTTGGTGCTGAGCAAAAGCTTCCTGTGCTGCCAAGAAAAAGAACCCATTTCCACCTCTTTTCTTGGAAAAATGCTCATTTTTGTCTAAGTGTGTGGGGGTGGGGGTACATGCTCATTTACTGTAGCTCTAGCACCCTGCCTGAAACCAGACAAAGGTGGAGGGGCATCCCAGAGGGGCCCTGAATGATCACCCCCATTCCACATTTAGAAAACACTGCTCTATAACCACAGAGGTAGTATTTTCAGAATTAAAAATCAGAGTGCATGACCTAGCAACAAATTAATAAAAATCAGAGCTGCCCAGAAAAATCTAGAACGCATAGTGCTGTACCTAGGACATTCATTTATTAGTCCACAAACTCTCACCTTTTTTTTTTTTTTTTATCAACACCAGGGCTGAACACCAGGGATATGAAAATTAAGAGACTTGATCCCTGCCTCCAAGGTAAGGTTTCCAGAGAAATACAGAATACCGAGTTAAATTTGAATTTCAGAGACACATGGATTTTTTTAGTATATGTCCCAAATATTGCCGTGAACATACTAAAAATACCTTTCACTTGTTTGAAATTCAAATTTAGCTGGGTCTGTATTTCTGTATTATTATTTGCTAAATCTAGGGGCAAAGCTGATTAAAATGGAGAGCATGAAGCATGTCAGGGCAAAGGGATCATCATAGAGCGTTTGGTTTTATGTCAGGGAAAACTTCAGACAACAGTCTTCAGCTAAGAACTTTGGAGCTGTAACACTCATTGAAGAATTTAACAACACACGATCATGATTTATTCTTTAACCTTTTAATGGATACATGTTTTGTCTGCATAACCAAGAGCCTAAGTCGTTTGAGGACAAGGACCATTTCTTTGTGTTCCCCATACCACCTAGTCTGACAGGGACACCTAACCCATGTTACTGCCTGAATTGACTCAAATGTTTTTATCCTCTCAAAAAGTCAAAGGATTCTGTTCAGTGAAACCTAACTGGTGTTTTCTAAGAGTTCCAGGTTTCAAACACTGCAGTGGAGAATCCCGTCTGACACATGGGAGTCAAATTAGTGGCAAAGGTATGGGCAACCTCCTATGCTCGCTTCATCATGGATTCATAGGGCTGGGCATCTTTCTGAGGTTTGGCTTTCGTCCTAAGAGCCCCACGTGTAGCATGTTCTTGATTGGACCCCCGCTGGGCAGTCCAGTGAATATAACAGTTCTCTACAAACACGCCCCACCACACTTAAGCTCCTCTTTACCCTCCTGTGGTTTGGAACTGTCGCCCACCAAACCCTGTGGTCAGTTCCAAGCTGGCCCAGGGTGACGTCTACCCATCGCCGTTAGAAGCACAAGGGAAGAGACCTCCTCTCTAGCCTCACTCTAAAGATCACACCTGGGGAGGAGGCAGCCCTGTGGCACCATTTTAACAATTTCTAAGATAAAATATGTTGGCATGATAGATGTTAAACTAATCATGAAAGGACTTTAAAAGAAGCAGGAGAGAAACATGTACGGACAGTCATCTAACGGGGAACATTTTTTTAAAAACACGTTTCTTTCCCTTCAGCTCTTTAATTGAGTAGGAATTATCATTCCTGCTCATCCCTGGGCCCAGAATACACTCCCTGGTCTGGTCTAAGGTTATTCCCCAATTTTTTACCACAATATCCCTACAGGAAGAGGACAGATACAAGGTCTAGAGTATCATGAGGACAGGAAGCCTCACCCCAGTGACCACCAGCGTCTGAAACGTCTTTAAAGTCTGTGCACCATTGGGCTCATTTTCATTATTTGGCTACAAAGCCTGACCCCCCCCCCCAGCCCCCCACTCCATTTAGGTCAAAGATGAATGTCCATAACCAAGCTGCCCTATCCATGCCCCCCAACCCTCTGTTTGTTTCCTGAGATTAAGAGTCTGTTAGGGTTTGTCTCCCTCCCTGGTTTTAATCAGTAATACACCCACTCCATTTAGGTCAAAGATGAATGTCCATAACCAAGCTGCCCTATCCATGCCCCCCAACCCTCTGTTTGTTTCCTGAGATTAAGAGTCTGTTAGGGTTTGTCTCCCTCCCTGGTTTTAATCAGTAATACACTATTGCAACAGGGAACAACAGTCCTGCTCTTAACTGATTTGTACCGCGGTGAGGCAAGGGGAGAGTTATTTTAAAGAGAGAATGAGGAAGCGACAGGGGCAGAAGGAGCGCTCATCAGAATCAGGGAGGTGAAAATGACAAAAGCCAAGAAAGGAGTGTCACCTGGGAGTGTGAACCAGCGATTGTAGAAGCCCGGCTGCTCCCCTCTCCAGACCCTGGGAGACTAGACCCTGCCATCCGGTGTTGGCTGGCACAGATAGTAACTGGCGTCGCAGCCTTGAGGTTTCTCAGGCAGGCACGTTAAACCTGGCGAAGGTCATCCTGGGGATGTGGCCTTAAGCTGTTGGAAACTAGTGTTTTGTTCAAGCCCTTCTAGGCCAAAGATGAGGCCCCGTTGAGAGGAGGGCTCAAGGCCCTGTGGGTAAAGTGGGGTCCGGGAGAGACTATCACTTCCTAGCTGAATTACTGACTAGCCAGCAGCCCCCCCTCCCCTCCCCAAGTCTCCAGGAAGGGTCCGTAGAATACTATAACTCAGGACGCATCTTCTGTTTCCCTGCAGCCCGCCGCACAGGGGTCTCTAAAGAGTCTTGGGGTCAATTGCACACCACGGTGACTAAGGGACTGACGTGCTGCAGTGATCTTTCAGGTTTTAAATACCCACACACAAACACGCGATGGCGCTCCTACAACCGCCGCAGCCCCGACGTGAGGCCGCAGTCGGCGAAGAACTACCACTCCCAGAAGCCCCGGCGAGAGAGAAAACGACCAACTTCCGGGAGCCGTTTCCCGTGAGCCAGCTGCTCCAGCTCCACCTGCGCCTTCGGAATGCCGCACAGTACCAAGGCAGGCAGCGGTAGCCGGGGTCGCTGGGCCGCGACCACCATGGCGTCCGGCGAGGAGCAGGGCTCGGGTCCCGGAAGTGGAGGCCGCGAGAAGCGGAGCCGGCGTGGCGGAGGGGCGCTCTGGTGTCACTTCCGTTGGGCGGGACCTCAGGCTCTCCCGCGCAAATTGAAAAGCCCTCGTTGCTCGGTTGCCACTCGGCTCCAGGTGTTCCTCGCCGCCTGCCTCGGGCGCTCCGGCCCAGGTAAGTTGAGGGCTTCGGGAGCGGGTTTCAGACCCTCCGCCCACCTGCCCTGGAGCGGAAGGGGAGAACCCTTGCTGGGAAGGGAGCGGAGCGGGCTGCGCGTGGGCCCAGGGTGGCGTCCTCTCGGGATTCTGGTCGTCCAGGACCCGCCGGACAGGGTCCGGGGTGGGGGTCCTCCCCGCTCCGGCCGCAGAGTACCGAGTCGCGGTGCAGGCCGGGCCGGGCTGTCCTGAGCGCAGGGAGGGTCCGCGGGGCGCAGGCTCCCGCCCGCCGGACTCCTGCAGAGCTGCTGCCCCAGCTAGCAGCTCCGTTTTCATATGCAGTGCCGACTCGTAAATATGGAAAAGCGAGTTTCTCCTTGATGTCTTGCAGGAGAAAGGAAGCGTGTCCTCTGGAATGGGCTTGGGGACCCCTCGTGCACGGCCCGTGGACCAGAGTGAAGCGGGGAGGTCGCCGGTGTGGTCGTACCTCGCGTGTGGCCGGAGGGTGCCCTGAGATGATGATGCCCGCCTTGTGGCTCCTGGTCATTTCCACCCCGCTGAAGAGGAAACGAAACGTTTAGGCGAGCGTATTTACCTAGCCTAGAAGAGACATACAGGTCTCGCAAGATGTGTACTATGTCAATCTCCCTCAAAGGGGAAGAAAAGTCTTTTTAGAGGCATTATCAGAGAGGTAGGAGGCTAATTGCCTTTCTCCAGCTGTGGCTTGAGGAACACCTACATCCTAATTACCTGCCCTATTTAAGAGTCAGAATCAAGGTGAGGCTGACTTCTTACCCTGTTCTTTCTTCCTCCCCCGCCCCCCAGACTTAATGTTTGCTGGGAAAGTTTTATGTTATGAAACGCTAAGCAGCTGTTCAGCCCCATTGCTTTTACTTTTTATGTTGATGAGTGGGAGAGGAGAGTGGGTCCTAGACCTGACCCTTGAAGCCCAGGGGTTAGAACTGTGAGGCTCCCCGGATTCGCGGACTTCTCCCCCCCCAAAAAATGCAGTACAGTACTGTAAATCCTTGTGATTTTCTTAATGGCATTTTCTTCTCCCTGGCTTACTTTAAGAATGCAGTGTATAATACATAAAACATACAGAATATGTGTGCACCGAGGTTATGTAATTGGTAAGGCTTTTAGCTATTAGTAGTTAAGTTTTGTGGGAGTCAAAAATCAGATGTGGATTTTCTACTGGGCGTGGGTGGATGCAGATAACAACCCCCTCCTTGTACAAAGGGTCCACAGTAGTGCTTCAGAAAGGTCTGAGCCAGTTCCAAAATTTCTGTATAGAAGGGACGTTGGGCTGCTTCTTGGCTAGGAGGAGGTAGATCTTAATGCATTTTTTGGAGCCATAGAGATTCATGCTATTTAAGCACTTTCTGTGTGCCTGGTCTTGGAACCCACCTTATGATTCCAAGTGGGAAAACAAATTTGGAAAGAATAAACGTTACAGAACCATCAAGTGATGTTAGAGTTGGTGAATAGTGTAAATACTCTAGACTGGAAATTCTTGGCAGAGAGGGGCCCAGTTAAAGTATTAAAGAGCAGTGAGTCGTAAATATCCAAGCAATAACAGTTGCTATATCAGTTTCCAAGCTCTTTTTCTTATTTTTCTAAAGCTTTTGAGTAAATGTATTTTGCTCTAAATACTGCTGTTTTTCCTTTCTCCTCTCATATCTCATAGTTAACTTGGCACTATGGGGATACATGGATTACTGCAGTTTATCAAAGAAGCTTCTGAACCCATCCACGTGAGGAAGTATAAAGGACAGGTAGTAGCTGTGGATACATATTGCTGGCTTCACAAAGGAGCTATTGCTTGTGCTGAGAAACTAGCCAAAGGTGAACCTACTGATAAGTAAGTTTGGACCTTGTATTCTTTGCCAGCTAAGAATCAGACTTAGATTGGGATCGTTTTCATTCATTGCCTAGTTTATCAAGGAGTGAGACCGAGAACATTGCCATTAAGAACCACTTCATTCTGTGATGTAATATCAAGACACCAATAGACAAAAACCGAAGACTGTGCCCTTTATTTTTTCTAAGAAATTGAGCCCTGTTCACAAAACAGCAGTTGCTTCAAAGGGACAAGGCATTCTGACTCCCTTTTACTTTACTTGGGGCCCAAAGTGGTGGCCATGCTGATATCCAGTCATAACTGCAACCTCATTTGAGGCATGTTCCATGGGCTGATATCGTCTCTACTTTTTACATAGAAACATTAGGAAAAGAAGCAAGTATAATTTCAGAACAGAGATTCCCGGAGCGATTTGATCGCTGTTCTGAATTTTTTTTTTGCAATATGTAGTTTATCTCCTAGAGGAAAGGCTCCTGGCTCTTGATGTGACTTAATTAATCCCAATGAAACATAGGTAAAATATGTTAATGCTGTTTGTTTCCTGGAGGAGAGAGGGAAAGGCTTTATTGAATGGTGAATGTTTCAGGGTTTCAGGCCTCTCCAGGTAATTTGACCAAAAATGACCTGGACCAAACAGTATGTGTGGGATCTAAAGGAGCCAGGGCCCTGCTGCTACTCCATCTGCTGGGTTCATTTTTTTTTTTAAAAGCCATTTCTTTTCTGCCACAGAATTTGAATAGCTGCAGGTATAGCTGAAGACCACAGATTTTTAATTCTACCTGTAGTGTTTCTTTGAATAGTTCTTTAGAGGGGAAGAACTTTCTCTAGTTTTTTTCATCTTGGGGATTCTGAGATTTTTGAGTAATTGGAAGAATTGTCCAAAATATAAAAAATATCCTTTATTAGAGATGTCAGTGATGAACTCCACAGACCTGCCATGTAGTAATTTATTGAACTAAATAGTTTCAGGACTTTCTACAAAGTATTGTGGACTTTAGTTGTTTTTTTTCTCACAGCAACTAGTAAGTCACATTGGTAGAGTTTACTTTTCCTTTATTATCCACCTTTGGATGGGGATATTAACCAGAAAAGGTGAGAAAATTTGGATAAGTGTTTGATAAGCCTTTATGACCATTATAAGAAACGAGGTAGAACTATGCTGACCTGGAAAGATTTCTGCAACAGGTGTCTGATGTTTGTATTCTGTCTGGTTAAAAAAAAAATATGAATTTCCTTTGAGATTTATTATGATTTTATATTTGTTTTCCCCTATTTTTTACATGATACTTCATTAGTAGGCCTAGAATTAGTACAGACTCACTATTCTATAGACCAATGCATGTCTGTTGTCACTGGTTGAGAATAAAAAGAAGGACCATATAGTGAGTCTTTTATTAAGATGAGTAAATGGGATTTAAAAGATTATCTTTTAATATCATGTCTGTGTTTTTTAGTTAAAATATCCTTTTCTTTATAAATGATGGAAGTTGTAATGTGGCTCTTTTTGTTAATTGCCTTGCCGGAATAAAAAAAACTAAATGCGATACGTGATCCTTGTGTGGATCCTAGACTGTTGAGGAGGTGGAGGAATGTAGCAATGCTGTGCTGGAGCCAGCTCCTACAAGGTCGCTGTACAGCGTCTTCTTTCAGTTCAGCATTTGCTGACCCCACATTAGTTTATTCACCATTGTAATATATTCATGTGAAGGAAATGGACAAATGCTCCGGAGCAGGCACCCCTGCACCCAGAACTCGTTAAACCTTTACCGGGACACCACCGGTTATAAGAAATACTGGGACAGTTGGGCAAAGTTTAATATAGACTATATTAGATGATATTGTATTGCTTTTAAATACTTCGGGTGTGATAATGGTATTGTTGGAACAATCAGATATTTATTGTACTATTCTTTCAACTTTTCAGTAGATGTGAAATTTTTTGAAACAAAAAAAAAAAAATAAGGGAAAAAGGCAAGATTTGGAAGCACAAAATAATCAGAACTGGAAGGGATGTCAAAGCCCTTTCATTTGCGGATAAGAAAAGCAGGGTTTGCAGTGTCAAATAACTCATCAGCTGTCACATAGACCATTAGGGTCCAAGGCAGGATTTGAACTGAAGTCTAAATTAGAGTTTCCATTTCCTGTGAAAGCATTTGCTTTAAGAGAAAAAAAAATAGTAAAAACCTTCTCTTTTCATAATCTATCTCATCTGGTTTTAAAAAGAGCAAGAGTATTACCTTACAAGATGCCACACACCTGAATGTATTTTTCTTTATTGTCATAGGTACGTAGGATTTTGTATGAAATTTGTAAATATGTTACTCTCTCATGGGATCAAGCCTATTCTTGTATTTGATGGATGTACTTTACCTTCTAAAAAGGAAGTGGAAAAATCTAGAAGAGAGTAAGTTGATTCTCTAGTCACTCTCATTGCATTAATGCTGTAGTCTGTGTGTACCAATTTTCTTAAATTTTAATTTGTTGAGGCTTGCTTTATATATAGCCTAGTACTTGAACAAATTTCTTGAAATGTTCCATGTGTGCTGGAAAGGAATGTGTATTCTCCGGTTATTAAGAGGAGGATTTTATGTCTGTCCAGTTAGTTAAGCTTACTGATTATGGTGCTCAAATCTTACTGTTTTGTTTTTTGTCTGTTTTTTGTGTTAACTTAATTCGTAAATTACTGAGAAAAGTATGTTAAAATTTGATAGTGGATTTGTCATTTACCTTAATAGTTCTGTCCACTTTTTGTTTTGTTTATTTGAAGCAATTTTATTGGTTGCATTCAAGTTTAGAATTAGTTATGTTTTTGTTGTAACTGAAACAAAATGTAGTGACTCTTTTAATCTCTAGTTACTCTTTTTTTTTCCCCTAAAGTCTATTCTGTCTGATATTAGCATACCCATAAGTTTTTTCTGTGTTTCTACTCTTTTTATTTGTTCACCTTTAGCTTTACATTATTGGTTTTTAGGTTTGCCACTTAAAAAGAACACATTACCATGTGTGTGTATGTATGTGTGTGTGTTTTAAGATTTATTTATTTGAGAGAACATATGTGCTTGAGTTGAGAGTAGGGGCAGAGGGTGAGAGAATCTAGAACACACTCTCCACTGAGTAGGGAGCCCATCTGCCCATGTATTTGTCTCAAGATCCTGAGTCAAAATCAAGAGTCAGCCACTTAACTGTCTGAGCCACGCAGGCACCCCATGTTTTGTTTTTATCCATTCTGTAGCTCTTTGCCACTGTTTGGAGACTTTATTCCTTTTACATTGACTGTTGATTACTAATCTATTTTAATACATTATTTCTCTTGGTATTTTATGTTTACCCTCTCTCTCTTTCTCTCTCTGCATTTTGTTTTGTTTTGTTTTTGTACCTTTTACCTTGGTGGACTTCTGAATTGGTTGTTTTTCCACCCTTGTTATATTGTCTCTTGTTTTTAGTTAAAAAGTGATGCATTTAGTTTCTCTTTGAATAGTTATCCTAGAATTTTTATCATTCATATATTACAGATTCTAGTTATTTTATAACAACAGATCTTAGAAGGAATTTCTGTATTTTAATAAAGCAAGCTATACCACCTCATTCATCCGTTCTTCTTTTCCTCCTCTACTTATTTTTAGGTCCAGGAGTCATTGGGGTTTTTTTGTTTTGTTTTGAAGATTTTATTTATTTATTTGACAGAGAGAGAGATCACGAATTGGCGGAGAGGCAGGCAGCGAGAAAGAGAGGGAAGCAGGCTCCCTGCTGAGCAGAGAGCCCGATGTGGGACTTGATCCCAGGACCCTGAGATCATGACCTGAGCCGAAGGCTGAGGCTGAACCCTCTGAGCCACCCAGGCGCCCCCAGAAGTCATTGTTTTTATATAGAAAAGACCCCTGGGCTTTAGTTGTCAAAGGTAGTGTGAGTCACATGCACGTCGACGCAAGCGTTGCTGAGGGAGCGTTCTGTTAGGGTGCTGCTTTCTTGGTTTTGCTCTCTGTCTGGTCCTAGTATCAGGTGAGAGTTTTTCGGATCTAGGTTTCTCAATCTAGCTGAGTTGGAGGGCTGTGATTATTTGTTTTTCTTTTTTTTAAAATTCCAGTATAGTTAACATGCAGTGTGATATCCATTTCAGATTGGAGGCTCTGATTCTTAAAGCCAGAACTTTATAAAGTTTATGTACAAAGGAGTATCTGAAATTATCTAAGCCCACATTCTATTACTAATGTACAGTTCACTAAATATACTTTTAATAAAAAGTTAGTAGGTTCTAGGTTAGTTCAAAAAAGGGATGGTGACAGTCCCAAACTAGTATGACTAAGGGACTAATCCAAACCAGATCCCACCTGGGTGTCCCACACCATGTTCTTAATTCTAATTGCAGATATTTTTTTCTTCTAGGCTCAAAAACGGTACACAAAAAAAGTTACAACTGTCTGTCTCTGACCCATGAACTCTTTTCGTCTTTGTAGGATCAGCTTTTCCTGTGTCACTGTAGAAATGGGAGAGGCACTTAAAATCCTTTTCTATTAGTCTCTTCCTCTGTGGAGCCCAGCCTAAGAGTGGATCCAGAGAATGTGTGTGTTTGCATGTGTGCACATTTAAAGATCAAAACCTCATGAGTTCTGACCGATTCTTCCGGTTGAGACTCACAACTACAGGGTTTCTACTTCTTCTATAATGCATCTTTATCTCCTTTCTTCCATACTGAGAAACCTTATTTTCAAGGGCGCCAATGGTGATGAAGTTGCAACATCTTCTGATGACTCATTTGTCTTATTGCAAAATAGTATTTTATTACACTCAACAGGAAATTCAGAATAAAATACTGATACTACCACCACCAATATGATTATTGGCAAGTCAAAATGTCTTTGTGTCTTCTTTCACATATACTCTCTTCCCATTTTAAAACTAGCCATTCTATATTGTAAGAATGTATACTATCACTGTCTCCCTGTTTAACCGTATTTAGTATTGATTCTACATATAACCACGTACTTGCTTGTTACAGTTCTTACGCAGATGTTATTTTGGGTTTTTCTGAAATTTGTTCTCTAGTAGATCCCACAAGCCCACGGAAACAGTATTTCTCAAATTCTTCATATGTTGATAGAGGTGCACCTTTATGTTTGAAAATTCATTTTGGTGGTGTGAAAGCCTTGATTCACATTTTGTTAAGTGTCTTAGTTACTCCATTTTCTTTTGACATAAAGCATGACTGTGGAAGTCTGAGGACAAGCTTGTGTGTGCGTGCATTATTAATCACTTATGTTCCTTTTACCTAGAAGTCCAAAAGATCTGGGTTCAACTTCTCAGGGACCTGGTAAACTATCAGATGACTCAACCGGAAAACTTCTTGAATTATTGTTTTATTATGATTTCTTGAGTCAGCCTCTTGATTTTTTTTTTCCCCCTTGCAGAAGAAGACAAGCCAATCTTCTTAAGGGAAAGCAGCTTCTTCGTGAGGGGAAAGTCTCAGAAGCCAGAGAATGTTTTACCCGTTCTATCAATATCACACATGTGATGGCCCACAAAGTTATTAAAGTAAGCCAAATGAGAAATAAAGCCAAAGTAACAAAAAAAAAAAGAAGTTGAAGGGAGGGAAATTATTCTAGGCCTAACCTCAAGGAGGGGCAGGTCTCAGGAAGAAGGGAGGAGTATCTTTCAGAGGAGAGGAGGAGAAGAGTCCAACAGTCTCCAAGTGAGAAATCCTAAGGACTAAGGGATGCCTTCCCTCCCTCAATATATTTGAGCTCGGTGGGCACCTTGTTCCATAGAGACAAGGGAAGGGATGGTTCCTGGAGGGACAGTGTCACCCTGCTGCTGTGTAATCATCAGCACTTACCACCTCCACTCTTGTTGGCCATGGATTTGTTGAACCAGCCTCACTGGCTCAGGACCTCTCAGACCCCTAGACTCCTCAACCTGCTTCTGCGGAGAAGCTTCTCACCACCAGAGATCTTCCACAGCTGGCAGTCCCAGCCCTCAAATCCCCTGCTTCAGGCCTCTGTTCAGATGGCTTGGTAAACATGGGAAAATCAAGATAGTGATTAAATTCTGTGGTTTTATCAAAACAGGGTCAGATAGACTTTTGTAGTCTGAAAAGAAAACATCATTTTTACGGGGAAAATATATTCATAGCTCCAAACAAATGTCCTGTAAGCTTTTGGAGCCTAGCCGTTCTTAAGATGCAAGCTTTCTACAGTTTGAAATGACTAAGTTCCTGGCTAGTCATTATTTTTCTCCCCTGAATGTACAGCAGTATTTTCTCCTATAAATTGATTTTTTTTTTTTTTTAAAAAAGATGACTATGTGATTAGTTCAATATATGCTAGGCCTAGAAGTAGAAAAACTTCCCCCAAAGGAAATGATTTCTGAAAATAACATGAGGATGTACATGGGGAGGCTGGTAATGAGATGGGAAGTTGCTGAGAGCTTTCTAGACCCTATTCTGGAGACTGACCGTGACCTTCTCTGGCAGGCTGCTCGGTCCCAGGGAGTAGATTGTCTTGTGGCTCCATACGAAGCAGACGCACAGTTGGCCTATCTTAACAAAGCTGGTATTGTACAAGCTATAATCACAGAGGACTCTGACCTCCTTGCTTTTGGCTGTAAAAAGGTATTTGTCTCCAGCTACTATATGCTGCTTATCTGTGCCATTGGCAGTGGTGTAAAGCTTGGAAATAAGGTTTTTCCTCTCCGGGAATCACTATTTTATTTAATCCTTGCCGTTAATATCTACTTAGAATGCTAATAATTATTTAAAATGAAAAGAAGGGTTTTGCTGCTTGACATTTGTGTAATCTGGACAGTTGCAGAATAAGCCCTTAAGGTTAGGAGGTTTTGTTGTTGTTTTATCCAAATTCTTCAGTAGACAGTAGACTTATTATTCTTATTTTTGGTATAACTTACATGCTTTACATTTTTCAATTAGGTGAGATAAAATAACTTACCCAACCAGATGCTTTGCAGTTGGAATTATGTATAAAACTGTAAAATGGAAAAAGTTATCATGATATTGTAAGGGGGGAATTAAGATACAAAACTACAAAATAATCTCATTTTTGTTACTGCCAATGTTATTTATATCACCTATATATTTCGTAGATGACTAGAAGGATCTGTCAAAGGGCTAATGCTGGATAACAGTGATAGAGGAGAGATGTTAGGCAAACTTTTGTTTTCTTCTTCCTGAATTTCCATGTTCTCCAAATTTTCTACGATGAACATGTATTACTTTAAGAATTAAAAAGAGGATTTTCGTATGAATTGCTTTTTGATTGCCGTGACAACCCTGAGTATCAGTGGGAGGTAAGAGGTGGAAAAAGGGCATTCTTTCTCCCAGAGTCAGAACAAGGGAGTTCTGGCACAGGACCTTGTCTGTCATCATCTGTGCTTCAGTTTAATTTATTTGCAGATTTCACAGTAATTAACTGGCCTGCCTATCTCTTCTCTCAGTGTGTTGATAAAGAACAAACAAGAAATCTTAGAAATACCGCAGTGGATTAGATAATGAAACATTAAAATGACCCTTATAGGTATTAACAATTTCCCTTCCTTTTGCAGGTGATTTTAAAAATGGACCAGTTTGGAAATGGACTAGAGATTGACCAGGCGCGGCTGGGCATGTGCAGACAGCTTGGGGACGTGTTCACAGAGGAGAAGTTTCGCTATATGTGCATTCTCTCGGGCTGTGACTACCTCTCCTCACTGCGTGGGATCGGCTTAGCCAAGGCCTGCAAAGTGCTAAGATTGGCCAATAATCCAGACATCGTGAAGGTAAGAGTGAGTTGCCCACTGTCCTATTCAGTTTCTGGAGCTTTCTTACATCATAGGTAAATGCTTGAGAATATAAATTTTAAATATCCTATCTGTCAGTAGCCCATATTATGTCATCAAAAGGACAAAATGACTAAAACACTAGAATTTTGCTTTTGGCAGCTTTTTTAAATGAAGACTAATACAAAGAGATTTAAGGGCAAAATGTCCTAGATAGAAATAATGTTAAAATGTATGGTCTTTCAGTTTCTGTCCTGTTCTCTGTAGTAGTGGTTCTCACATTTTTTGGTGCCGGGATCCCTTTATACTCTTTGAAGCCCTTGGTGGCAACATTTTTGTTAAATGGGTTATAGCTGTTGATATTTACTGAATCAAATTCAAACAGATAGAATGTTGGCTAATTTAAATCTAATAATAATAAATTCATTACATGTTGATATATATAGCATATTTTAATGAAAAATAGCCCGGTCTTCTGAAAAGGGGAAAATTATAAAAGGAATTGTGCATTTATGTAAATCTCTTTCACATACCTTGATAGAAGACAGCTGGGTTCTCATATGCTGGTGACCCCCAGTGCTGCTCCGCTCAGGTAATCTTCAAGAGAGGTAGTGGCAGAGCCGGGAAGGGAACCACCGTGTACGCTGACCAGTGCTGACTCCAGGGCCAGACTTCTGCTCTCTGGCTTTCCCCTTCGTTGTCCTCGAGTGTGTGAGGAAGTATTTAAACCACTACCGGCTTTAATCATCCACCACTCTAACTGAAATTAGAATGTTGACTTCATTTTTAGTTCTGGGGTTTTGTGTGTTTGTATTTTGCTTTTCAGATGAAAGGGACTTTGAGGGCGAGGAATGTGTCTTAATGTCACACCTGGGACTATAAACTGGATGTGTGACTTGTTCATTCTTTGGGTTAATAATAGAAAAATCGAGGAAAATACTGTTACAGAGACAGTTTTTACTGATATGACATGGTCGTGTTTGCTGGTAGAAGCTTTCAATGCAGATAAAATCAGTTGATTTTCTGTCCTCAGCCTCCTCTAATATGAACCAGTTGATCTTGGTGATGCTACATTCCCAATTCTGTATTTGCAGATAACTAGTAAATATTTTTACATCCATTATTAGGTCATCAAGAAAATTGGGCACTATCTTAAGATGAATATAACAGTACCAGAAGATTACATCAAGGGATTTATTCGAGCCAACAATACCTTCCTTTATCAGCTAGTTTTTGATCCTATCAAAAGGAAACTCATCCCTCTGAATGCTTACGAAGATGACATTGATCCTGAAACACTGAGCTATGCTGGGCAGTATCCTTTCTGAACCAAAATAGTAGAATTTTGCACTTCCATATTTTTATGGTGATATTTTTAGATTTTTAGTGAAGCATTACTTAAAAAGCCTGCAAATTGCTTTTCGTTTTCTTTTTTATGGTGAAACCTATGTTTTCTTCGTTTTAATTACCATACTGTTGAAAATTGAGAACACCTTTTTGTTTATAAACCTATGGCTCATCCATTATAACATGCTAATTTCTTAAGTTGCCTTGACAGAAACATGTACTGAGTCAGTCACTTAAGGTACATATTCCAAAGGTGGCACTTCTTGGCCAGTAAGCTCCACTTCCTGGGAGCGACACTGTGGATGTGTGAGTACACCTGTTGAGGATTCCCTCTCTGTCTCCCTGGGAAGGAAGTGATGACTTGGTGCTTTGCTTCCAAAAACAGCCAGCCCCTGCAGTGACGATCGAATGTACTTTTTCAATCTTAATACGTTATTGGTCAGTTGTTAATAAAGGCATATTTCCTTAATCTTACCAACCTAGGTATTTTGATGATTCCGTAGCTCTTCAAATAGCCCTTGGAAATAAAGATATAAACACTTTTGAGCAGATTGATGACTACAATCCAGACACTGCTATGGTAACATCTTGATAATATCTTAGGGCCTTTTTTTTTTTTTTTTTTTTTTTTAAGATTTTATTTATTTGACACAGAGAGAGAGCACAGGCAGGCAGAGACAGAGGAGGAAGCAGGCTCCCCGCTGAGCAGAGAGCCCGATGTGGGCCTTGATCCCAGGACTCTGAGATCATGACCTGAGCCGAAGGCGGAGGCTTTAACCCACCGAGCCACCTAGGTGCCCTAATGACTTCACTTTTAAAGAGCACAATTTAGTTATGTCTCAGGAACCGTGACTAAAAGTTTTTTTGTTTCATGTATTTGAGAGAGAGTGCATGAGCAGTGGGAGGAGCAGAGGGAGAGGGAGAAGCAGACCACCCACCCACCTCCCACAAGCAGGGAGCCTGATGCCATGCTCAATCCTAGGACTCTGAGATCACCACCCAAGCTGAAAGCAGACACTTAACCAACTGAGCCACCCAGGCGCCCAAGGAATTGTGACTAATGGCACATCTTCATTTAGTAAACATCTAAGCATCTTTATATCCCAGCATGTGTGGAGTGTGGCTTTAAAACAACTTGATGCTAGAGAAATTATCTGTCTTAGAACATAAGTATTTTAGTTAATTTCCTTAAATTAAGCAATCACATGATCTACAACCAAGCCTTTTAGACATGAACATTTTGTCTGATTCTCCAAGCATTTGATGCCTTTCTTATCCCACCCCGTTTGCCTCTGACATTTGGCATGGTTGAAGGTTCAAACCTTAGAAACACCAGCATGGGAAGTAAACACTGTTTTCTCACTTACTCATGAGCACTGCACAAATATTAATGGAGTGCTCCGGAGATGTGTTTCTGAGCCCTTTCCTATTCTACTTTTTCTCAGTTGTCTATATCCCTTCTGACACACTCCCCCAGTATTCTTTCCTTTCTCAAACGTGACTCTTTTCTGCTCATATTTTTTCCTTATGTAAGTTCTGATGACTTTATCTTATTTATGCAGAGAATTCGCACATCTTTACTTAATCTCTAGTCTAGTAACAGCCACATAATTCTAAATGTTTCTTGGATCTGTACATAAGCGATTTCCTGTAACTTTAAACCTATCCACAGTCAAAAGCATTCCTTATAAGCTTTCCTTAGTGACATTTCTCCTTTTTAGTACTTACTACTGCCTAAGTTATGTCTCTGTAGTTTACTTTGTGATTTTTCCCAGCAGAATATAATTTTTATAAAAGGAGGGCTTTCTGAACTTCACTACTATATTATGTCTACCATGTGTATTTGTTGAAGACTAGAAAACTTGGAAATAAACTTGGGCTTCTCTTTCATTGCTAAGTCCTTTTGCTTTTAGTTCTTCTGAGGGATAGTTTCTTCTTTCTCATAGCTTCCAGTCTAATTTGGTTCTTTTTACCTTTGCTCACTAGTTCAGTTCTTGACTGAGCATTTATTACGCACTATAATAGGCATAGGTTAGCTATTGCTCTGGAATATAAAGAAAAATAAAATTCTTCCTCAGGTGCTCATTGCCTAGGGAGGAAGTTCTGGTTATATATATAGAAATGTGGAAATTCCTGTAATAGAAATGTATTCTAGGCTTCATGAAAAAAGTGGGGATGGGGGAAGCAGGTACCTAACTTCACCTAAGGAAAGAATGCTTCATAGTAATAGCAAATATTTATTGGGCACTTATTGCATTATAAATGCTTTTTTTTTATTTGTAAGATTTTATTTCAGAGAGAACACGAGCAGGGGAAAGGACAGGGGGACAAGCAGACTCCCTTCTGAGTAGGAACTTCCCCCCTCCCCCCAACATGGAGCTCAGTCCCAGGCCCCTGAGATCATGACCTGGGTCCAAGTCAGACACTCAGCTGACTGAGTCACCCAGGCACCCCCATTCTCAATGCTATTCTTTTTTTTTTTTTTTTTTTTAAGATTTTATTTATTTATTTGACAGAGATCACAAGTAGGCAGAGAGAGCAAAGGAAACAGGCTCCGGGCTGAGCAGAGAGCCCAACGAGGGCCTCGATCCCAGGACCCTGAGATCATGACCTGAGCCGAAGGCAGAGGCTTTAACCCACTGAGCCACCCAGGCGTCCTCTCAATGCTATTCTAAGCACCTTGCATGTAGTAACTCATTTACTCTTCAACAAGCCTGGGAGGTCAGTACTATTATTCCCATTTTACAGAGGAGGAAATGAGAGGGAAGTTAGGTAACATGCCCAGATCACACATTTAATAAATAGGGGAGCTTTGATCCCAGGCTAAGATCTGTCTGTTTCCTTGTAGGGAAACTGAGGTGTCCTGGGCTTGCAAAAATCAGTGGGGTTTTTCAGGATGACATAGATGAGTGATTCCAGGCTGAAGCAAACCATGTGCATGGCGTAATGCGTAATTATGGCTGGCCCAAGAATGTCCTCGTGTTCACTGTGTGAAGGAGGCAGAGTTCCGTGAGAAAGAAGACAAGGTGAGCCTGGAGAAGGTGGCCAGTGAGAGTGCAGGACCAATTGAGCATTGAAAAGAAGTCCTTACTGTCAGCTGAAACAAACCAGGCTACCAAGAGAGCACAAATCCCTAATGATACTCGGAAAGAACCTTGTCTTCATCAACTCAAATCATGTAAACCTTGCACTCAGGTTGCTCCTTCCTCTTAGGTTTTCTTTTTTCTAGAAGCATTCTTAATTAGAGATTAGATTTCCTAGTCTTCAACTTTTTCTGTCTTACTCATATCTATCTTGTTTTCTCTGAGAAATGTTTGCCTTTCAACTTTGGACTATCCAATTTAGGAGCCAGCAGGCTACATGTGGCTATTTAAAATAATTCACATTAAATAATATTTAAATTTTAGTTCTTCATTTGCATAAGCTACCTTGCGAGGGGCTAACCCTGTTGGGCAGCACAGAACATTTCTGTCTAAGAGAGGCATCAAGCAGCTTGAGAAGATTTGTATGAACAAGTGGGGCTTGCAATCTCAGGTTGTACTCTTGGGTAATCTGGTTGCCAACAGGCTGGCTTGATTTTGTTTTCTCTGCACGGTTCCATTTTTCCCGAAGGATCTTCCAGTTTCTACCTAGCACGGGTATACGTAGCAGTTTGTGTGTTGAGAGCAGGTTAGGGACTGTGAGTTGGGGTGGGCCTTTCATTTGACCTCAGTCTTTTTAGACAAATGGATTTTCCTATCTTCTGAGTTGCCTACTGTTTCTGATTTTGAGCTGAACGGTTCTCTTTTTTCTGAAGGCAGGTAGGTGTGAATTGACTGTATGGTCAGCGCAAGATAAGGGCCTAGCCATCAAGTAATCCTTGTCTTGGCTGTTCCCCATTATGGGGCCTTGCATGGTACCTGCTACCTTAAATCCCTGAACTTTTCTCGCGTTTATGTAGGAGAAGTTGTCTCCCCTTGGGGATTCCTTCCTGCAAACACTTGGGCTTGATCTCCTGCTAAGTTCTTGAATTTTCTCTGTCTGTTCTCTGTCTTCACTCTGGTTTGGACCCTGCAGATATCTCCTAATTTTACTGCAGGTGGAGTTTTTCTGCTTATTGTTTTGGGGACATAGTAATCAAAGGAAGAGGACTGAAAAGTGTTTACTTTGCAATTTTCTTTACACATTTAAGTTATTACTATGATTATAATTTCATCAGGAATGATTCTTAAGTTACCCCTTGTCTCAGAAACTCTAAAATAATTGGTTGTGTTGAGTATGTCCAGATATTAAAGAGAATGTTATGGCTCATTAAAATGGCCACCCTTTTAGAGAAATTTCTGTAGGAACCATTAATTATACCAAACTAATTAATTCTTTTTGTTTATTTAAAATTTAGTCTTCCCAGGCTGGTTTTCGACTTGCCTGTTTCTCTTTTTTTCAGTAAAACCATCAATGGGATCTAATGCCATGAGCTATGATGCTTACGCAATTTTTTTTATAACCATTCAGTCAAATATTCTAATTTACCTTGTTAACTCTCAGAGTGTATCCTGCATAATGTCACCTCATTTTATGTATTTTTATCTTTTCTTCACTTGAGAGTCTTCAATTATATTCTAAGTTTAGGTGGGATTTTTTGTCAAGTGGAATTCATGCCCTAAGTACCATATTTTTTTAGGTCTTTGCTAATTTTTCCCATTGCCTCTCTACCCTATTAGAATAGCATTGATATCCTCTTAATAAATTATTGCCATCCAAAATGCCTTATAACTGTGAGTAACTTACATTAGCATTAAGAGCGATTGCTTACCAGTGCTTACTGGCAATAACTCTCTTTCCCAGAGAAAGTTTTATGCAACTCAGTGTAGACGCACATAACTTTCAGTTCAGGTTGTCTACCAAAGATGGCACCAAGTATGGGTCAAATAGAAGCTAGAGTTTTAAATTAGGGATGCCTGAGTGGTTTAGTTGGTTAAACATCTGCCTTCTGCTCAGGTCATGATCTCAGGGTCTTGGGATCTAGCCCCACAGTTCTCTGCTCAGCAGGGAGTCGGCTTCCCCTCTCACTCTCCCTCTATGAGCGTGCTCTCTCTCAAATAAATAAATAATTTTAAAAAAAATAAAAATCAATTAGATCATTTTGGTTTAAATTCAACCAAGTTTTAGAGGTGGAATGGTTACTTACTTTAAATATGAATGGTTTTGACCATAAACATAAATAGTTTTATGGTTTGACTCAGGTTTTGACTTTATAAAGGTGAGTGACTGTTTAGAGACTTATAGCCAGATCCTTATTAAACTGAGTGGTATTGTGGGGGGCGCCTGGGTGGCTCAGTTGGTTGGGCGACTGCTTTCTGCTCAGGTCATGATCCTGAAGACCCAGGATCAAGCCCCACATTGGGCTTCCTGCTTGGTGGGAAGCCTGTTTCTCCCTCTCTCAGTCCCTCTGCTTGTGTTACCTCTCTAGCTGTGTTTCTCTGTGTCAAATAATAAAATCTTTAAAAGAAAAAACACAAAACTGATTGTATTGTGTTTTGAAATAATACTTAAATTGTAAAAGTACATTGTTCTGGACACATTTCTTCAAGTGTATTTTCATTTCTTGCACTGTTCATTTTAAGAAGATTCACTTTTTATTTCTTAGAAATAAGCTAATGATTCACTTGACCTTCATTAGAAAAGAAACAGACCCAGGAGTACAAGACACATTTGATGGAAAAGTATAGTACTGTCAAAGTAAAAAATGTTATTAGATAACAGATATTTCTGATGAAATTGCTCAAGGAAGTAAATTATTTACTTATAATTTATGTTGATAGAGAGGGAAATGATTTGCCTATTTTCCTTCTTTAAGTAATCCTTCTGTTTTTACTATTTTAGCCTGCCCAGTCAAGAAGTCAGAGTTGGAATGACAAAACATGTCCAAAGTCATCTAATGTTAAGAGCATTTGGCATAGGCATTATTGCCCTAGACTTGAGCTGGATGTTGTTTCAAATGCTACTAGATTGAAGGAGAAACCAAGTACTGTGGGCATTGAACAAGTGATCAGTATAAAAGGGTTAAATCTTCCAAGGAAGTCATCCATTGTGAAAAGACCAAGAAATGGTATGTATTTTTGCTCGCGGTATATATTTTGAAATATTAGTGAGTGTTGCTCACATTTAAGAAATCTTTGCCAAACCCGAGATCACTAAGATTTTCTCCTGTCTTTTTTCTAGAACTTCTGTAGTTTTAGCTCTTAGATTTTAGGCCTTTGATCCATTTTGAATTAATTTTTTTATATGTGAGGTAAGGATCATGGTTCAACTTTTTTGTATATGGCATCCTCTTATTCCACCATTTGTTAAAAGGTTGTCCTCTCCCCTTTGAACTGCCTTGGTATTTGTGGTGACCATCATTTGACCTTGACCAGATATATGCGTGAGTCTGTTTTGGACTCTGTCATTATCATGGGTTTCTTTTGTTTTCTTTATGTCAGAACACTGTCTTAATTATCGTAGCTTTATAGTAAATCTTGGAATTAAGTATAATAAGTCTAAGTCTACTATAGCCTAAGTTCTTTTTTTGCAAAGCTGTTTTGACTACTCTTTGATCTTCACAATTCCATACTAATTTTAGAATCCGTTTGTCAATTAAAAAAAAATAAAGCCTGCTGAGTTGTTGATTGGAATTTAGTTGAATCTATACATCAGTTTGGGGAATATTGACTTCTTACCAAGATTGAGTTTTCTGATCCATTTATTTATCTTGTTTCATTTAGTGTTCAACAGTGCTGTGCAGTTTTTAGTGTCTTTTTTTTTTTTTTTAAGATTTTTATTTATTTGACAGAAACAGCGAGAGAGGAGCATAAGCAGAGGGAGAAGCAGGCTTTCCGCTGAGCAGGGAGCCCAATGCGGGGCTCGATCCCTTATGACCTGAATCAAAGGCAGACACTTAATGACTGAACCACCCAGGCACCCCACAGTTTTTAGTGTCTTACATACATGTGTGGCCAAATGTATCCCTTTCCTCAGATTTTTGATGCTCCTGCAAATGATGTTTTAAATTTTGATTTCTGATTCTTCATTGCTAGAAATCCAGTTGACTCCTGAACAACGAAGGTTTAAACTACGCAGGTCCTCTTATATGTGGAATATTTTTCATAAATATAGTACAGTAAATATATTTTCTCTTTATGATTTTCTTAATATTTTCTTTAGATCACTTTATAATAAGAATACAGTGTATGACTTATATAACATAGAAAGTATGTGTTCATTGGCTGTCTCTGTTGTCAGTAAGTCTTGGTCAGCAGTAGGCCATTAGTAGTTAATTTTTTAGAGAGTCAAAAGTTAGGCACAGTTTTCTGACTCTGGAGGGGGTTGGCCCTTAACTCTCCTGTTGTTCATGGATCGACTATAGGATTGATTTTTGTCTTTTAATCTCCTGTTTGGCAACCTTGTAAATCCACATAATCAGCTCATAGTATTTCTTTCATAGGATCCACGGGATTTTGTAGCGACTGTCAAGTCACCTGCAGATAAAGACAATTGTACTTCTTTTTCCTAGTCCTGTCTAGATGACATTTATTTGTTCGTTTTTTGTTTATTCATTTTTTTCCCCTCCTTTTATTTCTTCTTCTCATCTTTTAGAACCTCCAGTATAATGTTGAACAGAAGTGCTGAGGGTGCAATACCAAGTATTGGGGAAGGGTGTTGTTTTTTTTTATCATAGAAGATGTGTAGCAAGACTAGGGGTGCCTGGGTGGCTCATATGTTAGGTGTCTGCCTTCGGCTTGGGTTATGATCCCAGGGTCCTGGGATGTAGCCCTATATCAGGCTCCCTGCTCAACAGGAAGCCTGCTTTTTCTTCTCCCACTCCCCCTGCTTGTGTTCCCTCTCACACTGTGTCTCTGTCAAATAATAAAATCTTTAAAAAAAAAAAAAAAAAAGTAGAAAAACTAATGGTAATGTGGTCCTTCCCTCCTTTCCCTCAGACATGAATGAATGAGAATCTGACAACAAAACAAGCCCTTTGCAAATCCTTTAGTTCATGCTTTTGTTTTTCAAACTTAGATGTAGATTATTCATGTTTTGTCATAATCTATCGATTCCTTGTGAGCGTAAATCTTTCCCTGATAATATCTCTGGACCTTTGTTTCCTCTTCTGAAATGGGAACTATACTGCCTGTTCATAAACGTTTGTATCCCTGGCAATCCATTCCTTCCTTCCCTTCTGTTTTCATGAGGATAAGCTGCTCCTTTTCTGTAGAGAACTCATTGTCTCTAAGTTCTTTCTGTCACAGTCTGCTTTGTTATAACTGCCACCCATCAGTGGCTTTTGTGCCTTGGGATCACACATGAAACAAACAGTAAGGTTTTCCTCTCTTTTAGTTGACTGCCCTTCGTGGATTTAGAGAGAGCCATTGTGACTCTCCTTAATTTCTTTTCCAACCTAAAAGTTGCTTACCTACCCAGGTTGTGCTTTGGATACAATACAGGTTTTAATAATTATTTGTGAGTGGTTGTTGAAATGCAGTCTTCTTCCCATAGAGCACAGTAAATATTTAGAATTAGGTCACTATTTCAGCCTTCACCCAGAGACTGTGCTTGTATTATTGCAAATTAAGATAGCTTTTGTTAACATTCCTGTCATTCGGCTGGCATTTACTGAGTTTATAATAAAAATCCACTAGTTGTTGTTAAGGCAGGTACACATATATTTTTAAACTTCAATGAGAATTAAATTATCTCTAGTAATGTAATCAATTGTTTACATAAATTTTTACATATTACATAAATGTTTACATATTACATAAATAATGTAATTATTTGTTATAATCTATGGTTCTGCCTCTCTTGAAAAATCTTTGTGTTGTCTACTCATAGATGTGTACTGTCTGTGTCACCTGGAAATGGGAGAAATATGCTGTCTGGTGTCTCAAAGTTTTGAATAAAAAGTGTTTGTTTATGTAATGTTTAATGTACAGACGTCGAGAGCATGTATACTAGCTTCCAGACCATTCAGACTTCTAGTCACCTGTGGTCTTTCCGGGTGCTTTTCAGTTTGCTGCAATTCCACATAACTAATATTTCATTATTTTGTTCTGCCTTGTCCACTAGGGTAATATGAGAGACAATGAAGTGTCCTGCTCAGCATCTAAACCCAGAGAATTCCCCCAAATAGCTAGTCTAACAGCCTTATCATAGAAGGAAAATGCTGTTAGCGTGGCGTGGCTGCTTCTTGGAGAAACCTAGCTGAGGATTCTACAATATTTGTGTTTTCTTCTTTAAGGGCTCCCAATTCTCTGCATAATAAATAAGTTAAGGCTTTTATAAACAAAATCACATTTACAGGTTTCTAGGTTCTTAAAACTCTGTATTTTTAAGTTGGAGGTTTCCTCTTCTCGTCTGTGGTACCCCCAGCCATTTTACTTATCTAGGGTGGTGAGTACTCACTCCTCTGTGAGCGGGAGCTGTTCAGGCTGAGAATTCGCTGTAGTTGGACTTCCTTCAAGGTGCTGCTCGCTATCTCTGTGTGTTGCCTGTATCGGGCGTCAACCTACTGCGTTATTTAATCTTATGATTTATTCTACTGCTGTAGGCTCCATTGATCACGCAGGTTTCTCGTGCCCAATATCTAGGTGATGATCAGAACTAGAGCACAGGTTACTTCACTACGTGACAATCACATACACTTCAAAGGCGGTGTGGGTAAGCGGCTGCTGGTTTCATTGGAACTTAGGCCTGACCCAGTAGCCATTTAAAAAGTCAAACAGGAAACTGTACATTGACATTTAAATTGCCTCACTTTTTTTATTCAGAATCAAGCCTTTAGTGTCAGAAATATATAGCCTTATGGAATTGATTATATCCTGAAATCTTGGTTTCAGTAATTTCACATGAAACCATACAAAGAATTGACATTAAATCTTAACTAATCTGGAAATTGTAAACACAACTAAGGGATTTTTTTTTTTCTTTTGAGTCATTCTTGCATCTCCTTTTGTGATGCATTGTTAAATAAGATTTTATCCTTAGGACAGTGAGATGTGGACTGTAGCACAAAAGCTGAGTTTCCCCACAGAACAAGGATTCACAGAACAAGGATTTACAGACCATTTTGTTTTTATTTAGAAGAGCTGTCAGAAGATGACCTGTTGAGTCAGTACTCCGTTTCATTTACAAAGAAGACCAAGAAAAATAACTGTGAAAATGCTAAATCATTGAACCCTTCTGAAATGCTCATGCCTGACCTGATGGATGGAAGGACCAGTAGAAAAAACGGGGGCATAACACCTACAACAAGAAATAAATTTGCGGCGTTTTTACAGAGAAAAAATGATGGTGCTGCCGTTGTGGTCCCAGGGACCAGAAGCAGGTATGGTTCACGTACACGGTGTTGTGTGTCTATTGTATCACCTGCTCCGTCCATCCTTATTTCAGTTGTCTTAACATAATCACCGAATCTGGGTTGTGTGTGTGGAGCCCGGCTTCGGCCGTGTGCTGTTGGTGTCACGTGTCATCTGAGTCCTGACCTAAATGCACACCTATTGTCTTGAACATCTCTTCATACTAAAGGAAAACGAGAATTGTAACTCTGTTTTGCATTAGAAAAATTCTGTTGTTTTCAAGGGTCCCTTGCTTCTTTGTTTCTACAGGGTTTTTTTAAGAGCTTAAAAATAATTTTGCAGAGCAGCTTTTTTTTTAAGATTTATTCATTCGAGAGAGAAAAAATCTGAGCAGGTGGGGGAGGACAGGGAGAGGGAGAGAGAAAATCCCAAGTAGGCTCCCTGCTCAGCCTACTGAGATCAATAACCTGACCTGAAATCAAGAGTCAGAAGACACCCAGGCACCCCAACAGCGTAGTTTTAGAAATACATTTAAATACAGATGACTAAAGTTCTAATACTTTGAACCTAATACTATACTAGGTGTTGGATTACAAAATGAGAGTATTTGTTGAGAAATGTAGTTGCAAAAATAGGTCCATAGAGAAAATCTGTAGAGTGTGGTAGGTACAACAAAAGAACACTTAAGGTGTTCTGGGGGTATTAGAGGGACGTCTCCTGCTGAGTGGGTGCTTGGCAAGGTCAGAGGGAAGGGTCAGGTGTCAGTTGCCATTACAAAGAATGGAACTTCTACCTTCCCCATGGGCAGAAGCCGGAGCTTGGGGCAGCTACTTGCAGTCAGCTTCTCTGTTACTACTCCCATCAGAATGTAAGTCTGCCAAAGGGTGCTGATGGAGCAGAGACAGGCGGCCAGGCTATGGAAGGTTTGTAAGCCAGGCTAAAGAACTTCTAGAGATAATAGCTATTTGGAGGGTTTGAATCAGGGGAGAGGTGTGATTTGATTCCTGACTTTGATAGACTGTCCCAAGTGTGCCATGAAGGATGGATTCTAGAAGGCCAAAAGTGGAACAGATCCATTAGGCTGTTCTGTAGTCCCTGTGGGTAATGATGAGATTTTAGAGTTGGTATAATGTAGGGGTCAGGAATTGGGACCCTGGGATTGGACCACCTGGATTTGAGTCATGTCCTGTTCACTCATGAGATGTTTGACTCAGGCAGGTTAATTTCTGGGGCTTCAGTTTCCTTTTCTTAAAAAAATGGGGCCAACAATTATGACAACCTCAGGGCCATTGAGAGGATTATGTTATTACTATATGGAAAGGTGCCTAAAACAGAATAGGACGGGTGGTAAACACACACTGAATAGCTCTTATTTTATAGCCTGGATGGTGGTACCACACCGAGCAGGAGGAGGTTGCTGTGTCAGAAGTTACTTAGGCCTGACCCAGTAGCCATAAGAGGAAGGTGATCAGCCCCCACATTCCTCTGGAAGACTTAGAACCGATGTGCTTTTCAAGTTTAATACACCAGCCTGTGGCCAGTCTGTCTAACCGTGACGGTGGGATACGGGTCTGAAGGAAATAAGGGCCGGTCATCCCTGAACCTCACTGGAGGTGGCATTCCAGATCCTTCTCCCAGGTTGGGCCTTCTCAAGAAAACAGTCATATCCCGATTAAAAGATCATTCTGATTCTGCCTGTACTAGTCCCTCTTGTTGAAGGTGCTAATTACCAGTAGAATGTTGAAAAAGGAGGCTGCAACGATGGGAAGAAGGCCTGATACATGACACATGCCAGTTACTACATTCCAGAAAGTTGACTTCTCTCACTTGCAGAAATCCTTGGAACTTGCATTTCATTTTTCCATGTGGATGAAAATAAAATTTCCCTTTTCTGTCCCTTGATGTTCACCAGCTCTTCTCTGAGGACAACTGATAAGGGCCATGTTTGCTTATGTCCACAGCACTGGCCTGGTGACCACACAAACTTAATGAGATATCCATCAAAATGGCAGAGATCCACTCTCTGTAGTTTAGGTAGATGTGTCACGGATAAATTGTTGAGATCCTTGGAGAAATGCATTTTTTTCTCCATCAGTTTCCTGTGAAATAATAATTGGAAGTCTTTGGTGTAGAATTTTTTTTAATAAGTTTTTTTTTTTTAAGCTTTTATTTATTTGACACAGAGAGAGACAGAGGGAACACAAGCAGGGGGAGTGGGAGAGGGAGACACAGGCTTTCCGCTGAGCAGGGACCCCTATTCGAGGCTCGATCCCAGACCCTGGGATCATAGCCTGAGCTAAAGGCAGATGTTTAACGACTGAGCCACCCAGGCGCCCTGTGAATTTCCTTTTTAACCTCAAAATTCTCTGAGTACATCTTCTCCATAATGATACTGATCTTTCTTTTGTATTGGAATGTTAAGTGATTTTTTAAGGCTGCCACACTAAGTAATATCTCTTATTAATACAGAATTTTGTGACAGATGTGAAGGTCATAACTCAATATTTACAATAGTGTAAAAGTTTACAGAGTCTTTATTTTAAAAGCTGGTAGAGTATGTACCACTACAAGTTGCCAGATGGTTTGCTACTGGGAAATAAGCTAAGATAAAGAGTAAGTGGCTAGTTTCTTTTATTTTGCTTAGTTGTAAATTGTCCCCTCTGTTGTGTATTTCCATAACTCTTCAAGTATTTGACTGTCAGCCATGTGCTAGCTGCTAGTGTAGATGTTGTGGATGGTAACTGTCGTCGGGGGGCTTCTAGTCTGTCTGGGAGTTTATTTAATAAAGGTTGGGGGGAAAGACCTATATGAAGATTAGCTGTAGATGAAATATGCAAGTTCCAAGTACATATATAGAGAGAGGACTGCTTTTAGGAAATCCTATCTACAAATTCATTGTATAAATAAATTCCTAAGTGTGATTGTTAGCATAACCAAAATTTAAGCTTGCAAGATCTGTTTTGCCTTTATTTGCAAAACTATATATTTATGAGATTTTCCTTGAAGAATCTAGAGCATTTTTCATTTTCTGAATCTTAATCACCTTTGTGAGAAAACTCTCTATGTTATTTTTTTCTGGTAGGTTTTTTTGCAGTTCTCTGGATTCTGTCAACTGTGTATCCATGGAAGCAAGCAGCGAGCGCCTAGAGGAAAGTGCTATCACGGAGAAGGAGAGAGAGAGTGAGTCAGAGTGCATAGATGGCCAGAAGCTGGCTGGTTCAGAAGGAGTGCTTAGCTCAGGTGATCCGACTGCAGACAGTGGAGCTGTGATGAGTGAGGATGAGTCTCAGTCTTCTGAGACCAGCAGGTTCACCAGGACCATTTCACCACCCACTCTGGGGACGCGCAGAAATTGTTTTAGTTGGTCTGGAAGTCTTGGAGACTTTTCACGAACTTCAAGCCCTTCTCCAAGCCCTTCTCCAAGCCCTTCTCCAAGCCCCTCTCCTTGTGCAGCGTTGCAGCAGTTCCAGAGAAGGACCGATTCCCCCAACGCTCTGCCTGGCGGGATGGAAGGGCCCCGTGTGTCTCAGTTAAAGAGCGGTGGGTCAGGTGATGAAGCGCCTCCCTTACAGCCAGCAGGGTCCTTGCCACAGTCTCAGGAAAGCACAGAATTATCGCTACACAACCTAAATGCATCAAAACTTCCTCAGCCTTCTAGTAAGGATTCGGATTCAGAGGTAAGTCACTTTATAAAGCCTTTGTTTCCAAATCTGTATGTGAGAGAAAACAGTGTTAATCAGATCATTGGGGAAATATTGCCTATCTTTTGGAAATCATTTGGTGTCTGCATTTTTTATTCTAGATCTTACTGTGTAGAAAGTTCACATTCTATTCATCTTACGGACTTCTCTAGATTTTCATATTATAAACTTGCATATTTAAGCTAATCCTGTATTTCCTGAGTCACTCACTATGAACTCCATCGATAGGTATCTCAAGCTGTGCGCACTTAAGACATAAGCAGAATGATACGTTATAATAAATTTGGTATTTAATTCCTTAATATACTCTCAAATTCAGATAACATTTGAAACCTTGAAAGGAAGTGGCCTTCTTAATTTGCTGCTGTTCATCTGAAGCTTTATTACTTAGAAATATGTTTTCATTTACTCTTCTTATTCTTGCTACACTTCCCCTTCCCACAAAACAAAATACTAATACATGTGACATTATTACTCTGTTTTAAGTAAATAAAAACATCTTGATCATTTTTTCCTTATTTAAAAAGTATCTTTTAGGTGGCGCCTGGGTGGCTCAGTTGGTTAAGCGACTGCCTTCAGCTCAGGTCATGATCCCGGAGATCCGGGATCGAGCCCCACATCGGGCTCCCTGCTCGGCGGGAAGCCTGCCTCTCCCTCACTCACTCCCCCTGCTTGTGTTCCCTCTCTGGCTGTGTTTCTCTCTGTCAAATAAATAAAAAATCTTCAAAAAAAAAAAAAATAAAAAGTATCTTTTAGTCTGACCTAAATCAAAACTTCAAATAAGTACCGCTCATATGCCCTAGTGACATTCTATTTTCAAAATAGCACGATAGTTTCCTTTACATCTGAGTCGCCTCAATCTTACCAGTATAATGTACTTCATTTTATCTTCACCGACTCCAATCACCAAGTAGTAAGAACAGTTGTAGCCACTGTACTGGTGGACAGAAGTTTCATAATCCCGAATGTTGAAGAATATCTAAACATCAGGGTAGCTTATATTTATCAAAAGGATAATATTTTATTCAAGTTCCCAAAGGAAACGTGAGTTGTACTGGATTCAAACTGAAGAAAAAAAGCTAACTTAAAATGTGAGATCAGATTGTTTTCACTTGGAGAAAGCAGAAATCAGTTAATATTATTGAATCCAAAATCTAGTCCATGTGGTGCTTTTCTTTTGAAGAGTGGGGCACCTTTTAAGACGTGGGCTTTTATTTCTCCTTTCACTTGCTTGGGCTTCAGCTCATCTGTACTGGTCCGGAACCCCCTGTTAAGTTTTAATATAAGCTCCCATTTTAATACCATCATCGGGCTTCACACCCATGCGGGTGCCCCCACAGCTGCATGTATTGAACATCGTTCATAAACACATCACCCCCTGTTTATGAGAATACTCTCAGGTCTGTGGAGCTCTTCCAGTTTGTTCTCCCCCGCCCCTCTTTCTGTTTCACTCTGTAAGCTTGTAGCCGTTGAGAAGCCTTCCCAAGTCACAGGCTGTGGGCTGGGCATGCTGACGGAACTTTCCACATTTCTGGCTTCTGGTTAACCATTTTTATCTCTCGCCACCAGGTGTAGTAAACTTCTGTTAGGATAAATTGTTAATTCTCAAAGAATTAGAACACTAACAGGTAACATAAAATTATATAATCTTTCTTTGATTCAGAAAATCTTTGAGAAAGCCACAGTACTATTGGGCTTTGTTTTTAACATTAGTTTTTCCTGGATGGCTCTGAAGAAAATATTTCTCTAGTGGAGCCTTCCATTGGTAATTGACTATGAAAAGCAACAAGCATAGATTCCATGTGTATTGAGTTCATTGACCCGATTTGAGGTGAATTAATATTAGGACCTTACTCATGCCCTTTATTTTAAGAAATTTAACAACTGGGGGCGCCTGGGTGGCTCAGTTGGTTAAGCGACTGCCTTCAGCTCAGGTCATGATCCCGGAGACCCAGGATCGAGCCCCACATCGGGCTCCCTGCTAGGCAGGAGCCTGCTTCTCCCTCTCTCACTCTCCCTGCTTGTGTTCCCTCTCTGGCTGTGTTTCTCTCTGTCAAATAAATAAAATCTTTAAAAAAAAAAAAAGAAAAGAAATTTAACAACTGAAACTAACATGTATAGACTACACTTAAAAAGAAGAAAGAAAAAGAAATGATTTATCCCAGAGTTACCACAACTGTTAGCTCTGAGCAAGGAATATTGGAGTTTCTGTAAGTTACAAACCAGTTAATGGAGTATTTTTCACTTTGGGGTTATTTTTAAGTGTCTAATACTGTAAAGAATCCCCAGATCATTTTTTTTTTAAATCCTCTTGAAGAATGCAGAAATGTAAGGTCTTCTGAATCTTCATTCATTGTCCTTTTTTATGTGACTTTTGTGGGAAGCCAGATTATTCTGTCTGTAGAAAAACGCTACATGATGGGATAGCCAGAGGCGGGATCTCAAGGTCATTGTGAAAAGTAACTGTGTTTGACGCAGTATTACTCTAATTCTTCAAAGTAGATCCCCCCCTTTTTTTCTTTAATGTTGAACACGTTACACAAATAAAAAATGTGGTTCTACAGGTTCATCTTTTTGTAGCTAGTAATTTATAAAAACTATCAGCCAGGCTTGAGTAAACCAGTAACGTTACAGTAGGAGATGTCTTACTTGAGTCAGCATTTTGAGAGGCTCCTGAAAGGGTTATCAGGAAAACCTTCAAATTTAAACAAATCCTTTATTTTATACAATTTCCTTTAGCTAAAGCATCTTGCTAGTTTCTTCAATGAAACTTGGGGTAAGCTGGCAAATACCATTTCCACTTAGATTCGTTTTCTTTTCATCTACTCCATGTTTTATATTTTTCTGAGAAATTACATTTTTATTTATACTGATCTTCTTATTTTACTTGTTTCACATTTAGTTGAATATGGGTTCATTGTCATAAAGAATCCACAGTCAAAATCTAATTTTTTTTTAATCTGGGGGAATCTAGGAATCTGACTGCAGTATGAAGTCACTCGATAATCAAGCTAATCCGAAATCCAAGCTACGTTTATCTCAGTTTTTGAAAAAAGACACACTTCTAAAAAACAAGGTAAAGAAACTACTTAATTTTTTTAAATTTCAGAAGCAGTGTATGTTTATTACCGGAAACTGAGAAATATCAACAAAATTAAAAATTAAAATGCCTATATTTTTATTTACAGGAAAAATGTCTACTTTCAATCCTGTTAGGGCCATGTTGATGCCTGATTATAGGTGGTGACATTGTTGAAACTCTTATCTTGTCTTGCAGTATAAAGATCTTTTTTCCATGTGCTTCTACAGATTACTGATAACGCCTGAGCAATATGCCATTGTATGAGTTTAGCTAATTCCCTTATGTTTGTCATTTACCCCAAACATATTTTACTGTAGCAGACACTACTGCGTCCTAGATCTTGTGGATAAATATCTGTATACCATTTTTGATTGTTTCATAGAAGTGAATTCCATGGACTGGTATTACCAGTCCATACGATTTAAAGCTTTGATGTATGTTGCCAAAAAACTTCTAGAAACTGTATATCCGGAGTGCCTGGGTGGCTCAGTCATTAAGCGTCCACCTTCAGCTCAGGTTGTGATCCTGGAGTCCCGGATTCATGCCCAACATCTGGCTCCCTGCTCAGCGGGAGGCCTGCTTCTCCATCTCTAACTCCCCCTGCTTATGTTCCCTCTCTCTCTGTGTTTCTGTCAAATAAATAAAATCTTTAAAAAAAAAAAAAAAAACCACAATTATATCCAATAAGCCAGATTTCTTTTTCAATCAAAATATATAAATATTTCCATGACTGCATAGTGAAAGCTCAAAGTTAAAGCATATTTTATGTGTTATATTAAATGTTCTTGCCCATTAATATGAAGATGCTCATTTTTAACTCAAAAATGAACAAGGGATATAAACAGTACAAAAGACCAAGTACAAATGGTTGATTAATATATAAAAGTGTGTGTAACTTCATTATTAGTCAAATAATGCAAATTAAAATAAATATTTCTTACCTCTCAGACTTTCAAAAAAATTAATTTTAATTATACTCATTTTTATGAGTTTTATGGTGAGAAAATAATCACAAATTAATTGTGTATAAATTGCTCTGCCATTTCAGAAAAGCAATTTGAACGGATTTAAATAATTCAACGCAATAAGTACATTCTAGAACTTGAGTCTAAGGAAATAATGAGAGTTTAATACATGAGTACTTACCCTGCATTGGTTGCAATAGTGGAAAATTGCAAATAGCCTAAGTATCTAAAAATAAAGGAGTGACTTATTAAATGCATAACTGGTTTTAGCTCAGGTGGTGGGAGTACAAGTGAGATTTTTTTTTTTTAAATATTTCATTTATTTGAGAGAGAGAGATTGAGAGAAAACATGAGAGGGGAGAGATCAGAGGGAGAAGCAGACTCCCTGTGCATCTGGGAGCCAGATATGGGCTCAATCCTGGAACTCCAGGATCATGACCTAAGCTGAGGGCAGTGGCTTAACCAACTGATCCACCCAGGTGCCCCTGGGTGAATTTTTTTTCTTTGTTTTATCATATTTTTCTGTAGTAAACAGATTATTTTTCTAATAGCATAAAAACTTTTTTAAATTTTGAAAAAAGGATCCAATCTCATAGTACATAAATATAAATTCTAAATATATTAAATATTTAAATGTAGAATATGTAAGTATAAGACTCTTTAAAATCTTTGAGTGCAAAAGGCCTTTTCAGACCTACACTGCTTGGTAGGTCTGTCCTTGCACAGATCTTGGAAAGGTGTCCATATTGTTTTTGAATAAAGAGGAAGAACATGAAGCAGTATGTGTGTCATGGTATTTTTGCTTAAATATCAAAATACTCATGCACACTGTGTATGTTTATATAATCATAGAAAAAAGTTGGGAAAGATACCAGGATTATTTGCAGTGACGAATAGGTCTGGATATGTAGAAAGTACTTTGCCAAAAGAAGTTATCTGTAGACATTAAACTATCTCATTATTATCATTATTGTTATTATTATTATTCTTGCTCTCAGAAATTTTTGTCAGGGTTTTAACTGTCGCTTCTGTTTTTGTGAAAACTCCCTGGATGGACCTTCCCTGTTGATCCCCAATATCCATCTTTAATATCTAAAATGAAACTCACCTTTTTTGTTGTTGTTGTTATACCTCATACCCGTTCTTCTCAGAACATTTTTTATTTTCATCTTATTCTCTTTGTCATTTAGTTTCAAAATGTTAGGGTCCTTTTTCTCTATAACTGCCAGCTCGGTCTTCTCACGGGGTAAAGAAAAACAACCACACATCTATACCTGTCCAAATTCTGATGTTTCTTTCTTTCTCTTATTTCTCGTTCTTGCCCTTTTCCCGTCACCAACACCCCAAGTCAAGATGGCATCTTTCACGCATGAATGTTCCCGTTCTTTATCCTTCATCTAGCAATTTTATCAGTTTGAAAGCCTTGTTGTATATGCCTCACTTTTATTATCCTAAAGAACAACAACAAAACGTTAATGGCTCCATATTTAATGGATAAAAATCAACCCTTGAGTAGAAAAAGCTAAATGTCAATAGAGATCTGTTTGAACAACATATACAAAACAAAATTCACTTCTACATGTGAAAGGGAAAATTTTCCAAGATACATTATTAAGTAGAATCAAAACATATTAAGTGAAAAAAATGTTTACATATTGCTTATTGGTTATTTTTCTATTTTAATGTTCAGAGAGTAATTCAAAATTAACTAAATGTCATTGCTTGAACAGAACAGTACTAAAAGGGGCATTTCCTCTTCAGGTTCCTGGGCTGTACAAATCTAGTTCTGTGGACAGTCTTTCTACAACCAAGATCAAGTCTCTAGGTCCTGCCCGAGTCAGTGGGCTCAGCAAGAAGCCATCAAGCATGCAGAAGAGAAATCATCATAATGCTGAGAACAGGCCAGGATTACAGATAAAAATCAATGAGCTCTGGAAAAATTTTGGATTTAAAAAGTGAGTTTCCTTGTTCCTTACTCTAAGGATAAATCATTACTTCTTCCGAATTCTTTGTTTTCATAGGAGTCAATTTTGTTTTCTCTTGTCCTAAGTGAATTATTTTCCTCTATTCTCTTTAGCTGACTTTTTTTTAAGTATATTTAAGTTCAGTGCCTATGCTTTCATTTAGTGAAAAGATGACAAACTAAAAATCCTCAGTTCTTGGTCTGGCTTTGGAGTCTATTGTTAAGTGACTTTCTCTGGCCCAAGGGTCTTGCCTGCCTGCCTTTTGAGCCTCTCAGGATTGCAATGAGAATAAAGTTGTTTTAGACGTGAGGGTGGGAAGATAACGCTGTGTCACATTTCTTGATTTAAAGCAATTTGTTTCCCTAAGTCATCACATCTGAAATGGGGAACATCACTGAGCATATGTGATGATTGTGCCAGATTTCTAATGTATGGGACAAACACTGTTTTAAAAGAGCTTAGCCTCTGTATAGCTACCTTTTGAGGCACACAATCTGTCCATCCGTCCTTCCTTCCTTCCACCTTCCTTCCTCCTGAGACAGAATTAGTCTCAGAGCAGCTACAACTTACAATTTATTCGCTTGTTCTTCTCAATAAAGTAAATGTGCTAAGAATAGAGGAAGGAAAGTTTATATGGGTGGTGGGATTAAACATTACCTAATAGAAATGTTGTCACGATCAGATGAGATGATATGAGCAGAAACACTTTGTAGATAAGTGCTGGGCACATGTATTTATTTATTTATTTGCATTGTGTAAAGTCTGGGATTAAACTATATAGCAGCAGTACTCAAACATCTGCCTCCAGGCACCCTTTATACTCTTAAAAATTACTGAGGGCTCAAAAATGCTTTGGTCTGTGTGGGTTATACCTGCCAATATTAAGCTGTCTTAGAAATTAAAATGGACATTTCTAAGTATTTATTTTTAGATAACAATGATAAACCCATATTAAAATCAGTAGTATATTTTTACAAAAAAATAACTTTCAAAACAAAAAAAGTGGAAAGAGTGATTTTTTCCCAATTTTTGCTAGTCTTAACTATGGTTTAATAGGACTGAGCTGGAGTCTTAGGTCTGCTTCTGTGTTCGATCTGTTGTGATAGGTTGTTTTGGTTGAAATATAGGAAGAAAATCTGGCTCCACGCATATTTGTGGTTGGGAAATATGTCATTTAATAGACTTTATTTAGCTGTAACTTTTCTTCTTTGATATTATACCAACATTCAACAAGTGATGGTTTCTTAAGAGTTAGTTGCAATATCGGGTATGAGACCAAGTCAACTGACTTTTCATATTCTGTGTTCCCTTACAGTCTGTTGGTCCGTGTGTACCTTGCGTACATCTTTTACTCATTCATGCATTGGTCATCTAGAAAATGTTGGTTTATTGAGTTGTGTTTATCTGCCAAATGTTGACACATTTCATTATTACAATATATGAAGAAAGCACAATCTTATCCGCAAAGTTTTTAAGTATTGGGAAGCTGTCAAGTGTCAGATACGGGTTTTCCAAAATTCTGACTTGCACTCGAGAGCTTGAATTTTATTGTGGGCAACAAATAGTGTTAGTTGCTTCCTTGAGGATAACAACAGGCTCTCTTTGTTCATTTTATTTTTTTTTTGTTAAGGTTTTATTTATTTGAGAGAGAGAAAGAGCACAAGCAGAGGGAAGGGGCAGAAGGAGAAGCGGACTTCCCGCTGAGCAGGGAGCCTGATGTGGGACTTGATCCCAGAACCCTGGGATTAGGACTGAGCCAAAGGCAGATGCTTCACCTACAGAGCCATCCAGGCACCCTCTTTGTTCCTTTTTAGAGAAGCCCTTTGCCAGATATCTAAATCTGAATAACCGTGGTTTTTTTAGACGTAATCATACTTTCTCTTTCACTTGAGATAACCATCATAGTTCAATACAACGTAAGTGCCTCATGTTGTGTTTCCCATTTTGCCATTCAGTGCTAAGAAGTTGAGAGGGTTGAGATTTAATTAAAATCAATTATTTTTACTAGTTGATCAAGAACTTTTTTATGTTCAGTTAGCCACTGTATAATACGTCATTAGTTTTTGTTGTAGTGTTCAATGATTCATGAGTTATGTATAACACCCAGTGCCCATCACCACGTGGGCCCTCCTTAATACCAATCATCCTGTTCGTTCTTAAGTGAGACTGACTTTTTTTTTTTTTTTTTAACTGCAAGTACATGGAACTGGAGAACACAAGTGCTGCTAGTATTTCTTGGCAGTTTGGGGCTAGTGTCCTGATGCTGAGTTGCCAGTAGCTTTGATTCCGTTTTGCTTTTGGATCAGTACAAATGTCAGCACAGTGGAAAAGGCAGATCAAGTCTAAATATTATTATGAAATAATTTTAGTCTTGTAAACCCCCTGAAAGAGGGGGTCTTGGGAATTTTTAGGGGCTTATGGGCCACACTTCGAGAACTACTGAAGAGAAATTATATTCCTAAATGGCTTTTAGAAAACAAGACTGACTTCAGTTTTTGTTGACAGGAGATAGAATTACCGGTGTTATCTTCATAACAGGATGAATTTTTATAGTCCTAGAGCTTTCTTCCAACCAAAAAATAAGTTAGGGGGAGAGAGAAATAAAAGATAGGGCTTAAACTTTACTCATACTTCACTTAGGTTGGTGGGTAGCCAGACTCGAGGAGGGTGCTAAGGAGAGAGGAACTAAAGTTTCTTTATCGGAATCATTCTGCCTTAGCTAGTACCCATTTAGTAGTGGCCTTGCACCTGCCTCGAAAGGTGATTTAGGAAGCTGGAAGGGGAACCAAGAAGCACAACTCAAATTTTATAGTGATACTCAGAGAAGAACCTAAATGTGTCATATATTACGTTAAGACAAATTGAAAGGTCATATCCTCTTCATATACCTTTCTTTGATCTAGGTAGATTATTCTCTAGTGATTAGTACCCTAAAAACACCAATTCATTTTATTATGTTTTGCAGAGATTCTGAAAAGCTTCCTTCTTGTAAGAAGCCAGATCCCCTGTCACCAGTCAAAGATAACATCCAACTGACTCCAGAAGCAGAAGAGGATATATTTAACAAAACTGAATGCCTGCGTGTTCAGAGAGCAATATTCCAATAAATGCAAGCAGCTGGGAGGCTATTGCCTGCAAGAGAATATCAATTTGAAGTGCTGTTTGGGAATCAGCAATTACCAGACTAAAAGATTTATTCATAGGCATATGCCATTTTTTAAATAGAGTATATTTTATATATTAATTATGTAATTATTTCTTTTCAGCTTTTTATATTTTCATAAGAAGCTAAGTAGAGAAATCATTTTACTTTTGAAGGTCTTTGAAAGTTATGGTGTTTTGGGGCAAGTCCTCCAGAATTTATAAAAATAAAAATTTGCTCTTAAGACTTCTTTCATATTGTCAAGTATAAGGATGGTAAATGAAAAGCCACAATTCTGTAATCATTTTTATCCTGGAGGGTATCACTGCATTTCTAAAGCTTTAAATTTTACCCCCAGCCTTTCCTATATCTCTTTCAGGATTGAATTGAAAATAAAATTGCTGGCATGGGAGGGGTAGCTGGAAGGGTAAAAGATCATTGCCCACATGGGACAGTGCTCTGTTATCCTTGAAGGTTTGCTTGGGTTATGGATTGACAGTGACGGAAAACTTTCAACCTCCTGTGAAAAGAACTACTTACGTTGTTAATATTCTTAAACTTAAAAATAGCCTGTTTTTTTTTTTTTTTTCTACTGTGTCTTTTTAAAAATATTGACTGAAAATCTCTTAACTTGAGTCTTAGGTGTGATATAAAACCCTAAAGTGTCAGGGTCTGTGATGTGTACACTCTGCAAAGACATAAGCAGGTGCCTGGAAAGAGAACCAGCCATGCAAGTGAGTATTGGGGGAAAGGGGAAGGTAAGGAAGGATGGATCTGGCAGGAGACAGAGGTGTTACCTGAGATATAGAGGATAAAGTAAAGGGGTCCAGAATATTTTAATTTTTAAATAAGACTTGATAGAGGTCTCTTGGATAAAGAGTCAGAATGGAACAAAAACCTAAGTTGTAAGAAACGACATAAAAATTGTAAAAGAACTAAAAGCCAATCTGAAAAAGACCCAAAGAACACAAGCAGATTCAAGCTCTCTATGAATGTTTCCTGTTCTAGAACAAATTAAGAATGTGACTCAAACATTGTCTACACATGTTTATTTCCTCACCCACTTAGAATGCCACTTAAGTGATAGAAAAGGAATAAAACCGTATAAATCGGTGAAGGTTAACAGAGGAGGAGACATCAGGCAAGGAAACAGATGGATAAGTGGTAAGTGATTTAGCAAAGAAATCAGTTTTGCAGTGGTAGAAGCCAACAAGAAGCAGACGTTTAGATGGGCGTGGTAAATGGAGACATGCAGCTTCCAGCAAGTTAGGGGCTCAAGCTGAGTCTGAAAATGGAACTGGCCGAAAGCCTTCAAAAACAGTATGGGAGGAGGGCAAGGTGGCAGCAAGGCCATAGTTTTCATCTCTGAATCCCCACATAACAGCGATTGGATAACAAGATCCAAAACCTTTGAACAGCACTACAACAGATTTAGGTGATGCTGTCCTTAAATCACAGAATATAAGTGGGTGAAGACAAGCTGCCAACAGCCTCAAGTCCACAAGATGGAAAACGGCACCCACTAGACCTGAGAACAGGATGTTAGAATGACCATTAAAACACACAGCGGGTTGGGTTGGGCTTTCCAGTTGGGGGAGGCTTTCCAGTTGCCTTGGTGGGTGAGTGCAAGGGGCGTCTGAAGGACCTGGCTGGTCCAGTCCACGTGAACTGTTGAAACTGACCTGCAGAGTTGGCCAAGGCTCCTAGGATGGGGTCCTCCAGAGAAGGGAAACTACTGAGAAGAAGACCAAAATTGAGCAGAACAGGGACAAGAGAAGCAAAGGAGAGGAGGTTGAAATACAAGTAGAAGGAGGAACAGGTGATCAAGAAATCTTAGCAAACTACTGTCTTTGAATGCTAAAAACAAGTGCTGTCTGGGGCTCGGTGATTAAACAGCTGACTTTTTTTTTTTTTTTTTAAGATTTTATTTATTTATTTGACAGAGAGAAACACAGCGAGAGAGGGAACACAAGCAGGGGGAATGAGAGAGGGAGAAGCAGGCTTCCCGCCGAGCAGGGAGCCTGATGTGGGGCTCGATCCCGGGTCTCCGGGACCATGACCTGAGCCGAAGGCAGTCGCCCAACCAACTGAGCCACCCAGGCGCCCCTAAACAGCTGACTTTTGATTTTCCCTCAGGTCATGATCTCCGGGTCCTGGGATCAGAGCCCCACTCAGCAAGGAGTCTGCTTTAGATTCTGTCTCCCTCTGCCCCTTCCCCCACTCTAAATTAAAAAAATCTTTTTAAAAATTGATCTTTAAAAACTCCTATGAACTATGCTTCCTTCTCAAAGAAAACTAATTTTACTCCAAAAAAAAAAAAAAGGCTTTTAGATCAATCTCTTAAGATGTTAAACAGAGCAGACTGTTTATAGATAGTGAAAATCTACCAAAAAGGCCCACAGAGATGAAAATCCATTTGAAAATATGAAAGTTATTAAGATGATACAGGAAATGAAGGAAATCTATAACTGGGAAAACTTAAGTTAAATTCAGAATAAACATTAGAAATGAACATTTCAGAAGTAAAAGTAAACCAGAAGGAATACAGGCAAATACTACAGATAATGCTTTGAAAGATAGGAGGTAATAATTAGAACACAAGGAGGAGAAAAAGATTGGGAAGTAACAAATATTGAAGCTAGGGACAGAAGGTCCAATATACAGGTAATAGTCTTTGAAGGGAAAATGATATTTTCAGAAAACTTTACCGATTAAAATTTTGGAACTTTTTTTCTTAAAGTGCAATTAAAAAAAAAACAGTTTACTTAATATAGAAAAGAGAAAGCGTAAGCAGGGAAAGGGTCAGAGGGAGAGAGAGGGAGAATCTCAACCAAATCTGTGCTGAGTTAGGAGCCTGATGCAGGGCTCATGACCCTGAGATCATGACCTGAGCCGAAATCAAGAGTTGGGTGCTTAACTGACTGTGCCACTCAGGTGCCCCTTAAAGTGCACTCTTGAACCCAAGATTACTGATCCAAAACATGAACACCAAGACTAAAGTTAATTTAAAAAGAGAAGAAATCCTTGGGGTAGGCAAAAGCAGCATGTGACAAGGAAAAAGATGATCATCAGACTTTTCCACAATTACTCTTTGCTTGAAGAAAATGGAGTAACATTTTGAACCTATTCAAGGGAAAATGCAAGAATTTGGAAAATAGTGTTCCTTTAAACTCTTGAGAAATCTAATAGAAAATGAGCTCCTGTAGAAAACCAAAATAACTAGGAAATAGCACTGTAAAGACTAGTGGTCAGCATTAAACATAGTAGCCTGTACAATTAAATATTAGAGTTACGAGGGAGTATGGCATGCATTGCCTGTATGTCCAGATGACAAAGTATAACTGAAAAGAGGAAAGCACATGCAGAAGTACTGGGTTTAGCTGGTCTGATGGTGTTTTTTAGACTTGAGTATAAAATGTGGGATAGAATAAATGGACATTTCTAGGCTATTTTAATCCATCCCCAGTTTTCTTGAGAGCCAGGATTCATGTTGGAAGAGGAGGTGCACTTAGGGTTATTTTTTTAAAATCCCCGTAGTTATGAATTTGAATTGGAAGTAGTCGTAGAAACTTAAGCATATATAAAATATGCATATGTATGTATACACTCCTGATATGCTAGAGGTAGACATGCTGAAGAGACCTAGAAAAAAAATACAGTACCAATAAGCATTACTCAGTTTATAGACTTAAAATACCATTTTTTAATCAGTGAGCATCTTGGCAAAAAAATACTTTGGCAGGAAATAACAAGAAAAGCCTGAAATATCTTATTAAAACAGAAACTATAACAGACTCCTGTGTCATTTTATAAAGACGTAGATGCCAACACAAACAGGTCCAAACATGGCTAAATTGATCTTGAAAAAGGATAATTGCAACTTATTGGAATGCATCATAAAACAATAAAGAAAATTGGTCACCATTATCTTGAAAACGGGGAAATGGAATTCTCAAGTGTTTTCCTATCTTTCCCCTGGGTTGTACCACTGGGTAACCAAACAAGAAGAAGGCGGGGAGGAAACATCTTTCTGGTGTTCCAATAATGAAAAAGAAATGTGATTATATCACCATTTTGCAACACCTAGTGGATTAATGGATTTAGACATTGAGTATCAGCTTCCATTAATATGCCAAAAAGAGACGGCCAGACATGTTACTCCTCTTAGTGAAAGAACTCATCATCCTCTATAGTCTTGCCAAGGGATGGGAGGAGAGTCTGATCATGGATGGTTCTGGGTTCAGCTGCCAAAATGCATGAACAGAGATGACAGAAACTTGTGGAGGAACTTAAGTGTGCAGTTAGCACAATCCAGACTGGGAAGCCACAGGTTTAATATCGGGATTTTCAGCAGATAAGTTGTAAGGAAAGGGATGAGGAGGGAAATTCCATGTTTTTTCTTTAAATAGACAAAACTAAACTAGGTAATTTAGGGATGCACACTTTACTGATAAAACAATAGAGATAGAGGAGCCTGGGTGGCTCAGTTGTTAAGTGTCTGCCTTCAGCTCAGGTCATGATCCCAGAATCCTGGGATAGACCCCGCATCAGGGTTCCTGCTCAGTGACAAGCCTGCTTCTCCCTCTGCCACTCCCTGCCTGTGTTCCCTCTCACTGTCTCTCGCTTGCTCGCTCGCTCTCTGTCAAATGAATAAAATCTTTTTAAAAAAATAGAGATAGGCAAGGAAGTAATTAAAATTCAGGATAGTAATTACTTTAGGGGAGATGGTATTGATGGGGGGAAGCACATGGGGGGGATTCTGGGAGTGGCTGACAAAGTTTTACTTGATGACTTAGGTATAATGTATAACAGGGTTTGTCTTATAATAATAGCTTATTAAGCTATCCATATCATAAAATGTTAGCCTCATAAAAAGCTATTTAACTGTTGTGGTTTTCTGCTTGATTTTTTTTTTTAAACTAACTCATATTAAAGAGTAAGAGGCATCATTTTTTTAGGTTTTTGTTTGCTTAGATTTTATTTATTTGAGAGAGCAATAAAGAGATTGCACAAGTTGGGAGGAGAGGGAGAAACAGGCTCCCCACTGAGCAGGGAGCCCAACACTGGGCTCAATCCCAGGACCCTGAGATCATGACCTGAACAGAAGGCAGATGCTTAACTGACTGAGCCACCCAGGCACCCCACCATTATTTTAGTTTTATCATTGAAAGAAAAAAATCTATGATGTTGCCACTATCAACTTTAAGACACACTATTTTCAAAAATGTTACAAAGCAAACCTTAAAAATGATGAAATCCAGCAATTAGACACCACCAATCTCATCCCTCATGCACAAAATCCAGCAACTATCTTCACTTCCCAAAGCCTCAAAGCTTACTCTGGACAGTCAGCACCAGACTGCTTCTGATCTTGAAAGACCTGAAACATGGTGGAGGGAAAGATGGCGTGTGGTTCTGGAGAGAAGGAATGACATTAGAATAAGTTAGAGTATGATCCCCTGTACCATCTCCCTACTTATGGCTCCTATTCTCACTTCTCCTGCTGGGATCCCAATTAGATTGTGTTAGACTTTCAAAATTGTCCCACACCTCTTAACGTTGTGGTTTTTACTTTCTACTCTTTCTCTGTTTTCAATTTAGGTAATTTCTACAGAACATTTTCAAGTTTACCAGTTCTTTCCTTGGCTTTTACTGTGTTCTTTGGGTTTTATTTCTAGCATTTGTTTTACTCTTGTAGTATCCATCTTTCTAGTGACATTCCCCCATCTGCTCATGCATGGTACCCATTTTTCCCATTAGAACACATATTAGCCATACTTATTTTAAATTCCTTGTCTGGTATTGGCAACATCCAGGTCATCTCTGAGTCTGTCTGTGTCTGGTGTATTTTGCCCATTTTCTTTTGCCCTGTTTGTGTGTGTGTGAGTTTGATTGAATGCCATTTACATTGATACAGAATTGTAATGACGGAAATAATGTCTATGCCTATGGGCATGTCTTCTACTATTAGTAGTTAGAGTGGAGCATTGGTAAAAACTAGTCAGGAGTTGAACAGGGTTGGATTTATTGTTACCATGATTATTGAAGGTACACCACGGACTTCATTTCCTTCTAATGTTGCCTGTGGATGAGTGGAGCTCTGGTGCAGGGCTGTGTTGCTCTTTTCATCAGTGCTCTTGTTGTATCCTGGGTGTCAGACTTCCTCATGCACCTGTGGCTTAAAAGGGGCTATTTCTCCACACCCTTGCCCCCACTACAGCCATTGACTGCTGTTGGTTATTTGGTGCTGGTGTGATGACTAGGTTCAACCTTGAGGGTAACGCTAACATTATCCTCCTTTGTTTCTCAACTCCTAGCAAGATCCTGGCAACACGGATTGTAAATGTGTCCCACATCCTTATTAAATGACTTGTAGCTACCAGACACTGTACATTGTCCAGTTATGACTTCTAAACACATTTTGATGTTTAACACTTGTTGACTTACAGTTCAGGGGAAGCAGAGGAATCACAAGAATTCCAATGAGGAATCGGAAGACTCCCATCTGTAATTCTGACTTGCCTAAAATAAGTGACTTGGGTTAAACCACAGAACCTGTGTTGAGGGGTTGACCTGTACATCAGAAATTGCAACTCCAAAGTTCTGTGAACAAGACATTGATTTAGGAGTAACCTTTTAAAGTCTGATCCACAAGAGGGCAGCCCCTCCCCATGGCTTGATGTCTGAAGAGCTTGTGCAAGCACTGTTAAGTCTATTTTAAAAATCCTCTTGTGCAATATTTTTATTTCTTTTAATTATAGAGTACAAATACATTCTCACTTATAAAAATTCTAACATTACGGACCATCTTAAGTCTTGAGTACTTCCAATCCTAATCCCCTTTCCCTGTTATCAGGTTGGTGGGTATTCTTTCATGATGTTTTATTTTACATGTGTTTTTTTAAAACGTGATTTCCCTAACTAGCTTTTTAAAACCCACATGTGATTTGAACATCTTTTCTGGTGTTATTCATAGTTCAACTTATTTTTAATTCCTCTTCAACTCCATATGATGCAGGTCATAATTTACTTGTTTCTTAATGACATTTAGATTGTTTTTTTCAGTATTCAAACATTTCCTCAAATATTTCAAGTACTACATTTTGAAAAAACTGAAGAACCTCACAGATTTCATGGTAATAAAGATTTTAAAGCAAACTTTTTAACCAAAGTGGAAATATTTTAATAATTTAGCCACAAAAATCTATAGTCTATTTACAGAAAAGGGACTAAAAGGGAAAAGCACTTGCCAGCCTTCCTTGGAAGCACTAGGTTTACTCCATTCCCTGGTGTAAATCATCCTGGGATGCCATGCCTGTCAGGGAGGGCATTTGACAAGTATTTGTTTTTCCTAGACTGGATTAGACCCAAGTAACACATGGCCTCATTGATGCAGTGAAGAGAAACAAGAAAGGAATGGCCTAATGTGGCCACCACAGTGTGGATGGGAGCCAGGTCTTGATTACTTACTTCTGTATCCTCTACAATGTCAAGGAAATGTTTGCTGGGAATGAGCCAGCATTATTTGTAATGTATGTACACAAGAAAAGTCAAATATAAACCTGCCTGGCCATATCAATGTAGAATGAGTTGGACCTACAGCGAATATTCCTGCATAAAAGGATAGGCCCCTGTTTGGGACCTTTTTAGGATTTACAAGTTAGTGTTTGAATGGAATGTATGTGACGGAGATAGGTGAGATAGGTGAGAGGCAGTGGGGTGGGGGTGCATTCCACACAGGGACTCTGGGTGAGCAAAACTTAGGGGAAAGAGGGGCACAGAGTATGTTTGCAGAAAAGAGACCAGCTGAACCAGATCGGAGGGCTTGCACAGCCGGGAGCAGTGTGGGGGTCTGGTAGGGGCTCAGAATGCAAAGGTCTTGACTGGAGTTTGGACTTGGCCTCAGGACAGCAAAGTCAGTGAAGGTTTCCTGAATGGCCAGTTTCTTTTCTGTCTCCATTCCTTGTTCTCAGGTTCCAGTGAGCAGTTATTGTGTGTGAGTAAGTGGAAAAGGGAAGGGCATGTAGGCCAAGAACAAATAAATAAAATCCAGCTCCAGTCTGAATACCCACTCCCAACCCTCAAGAAATTATCTTCATTGTATGTTGCACTTGGGATCTTACCTAGATATGCGTATTTGTTATTATCTGTCTCCTCAGTAAGCTGTAAGCTCCATGAAGATAGAAAGACCAGGTAACTACAATGATTGTTCTTCATCATCCCCTCAGCACCTACCACAGTGCCTGTAACAGGATAAGACATTTTTTTGAGCAAGTAAATGAATGAATGAAAGTGTATTGTTATGGAGTCGCAATGATTATTTCCATTATTTTTTAAAAGATATATTTATTTATTTTGAGAGAGAGAGAGAGAGAACACAAGCAGGAGGGGCAGAAGGAGAGGGAAAGAGAGAATCCCAAGCAGACTCCACATGCAGCACAAAATCCGACATGGAGCTCAATCTCACAACCCTGGGATCATGACCTGAGCTGAAACCAAGAGTCCGCCGCTCAACTGACTGCACCACACAAGCACCCCAGTTATTTCCATTATTATAGAAGAGAAAACAGAAACTCAGAGAAAATAATTCCTAAGGTAGCCAGACTCACGATCCCTGATGATCCCTGCATCCTGGTAGTCACAGTTTTGTACATTTCCTCCCAAAACTGTATAGGGCTCACCTGTGCAAACAGCAGCAGGGTCGGAATGATGGTGTATGACTTAGGAGGGTATGTCATAAGATACCCTATGACCTCACTTATATGTGGAACGTAAAAAATACAAACTCAGAGAAACAGAGAGATTGGCAGTTACCAGGAGGAGCAAGGTGGGAAACATGAGTGAAGGTGGTCAGAGGGTTATAAGATGAGTAAGTTCTGAGGATCAGACATACAGCATGGTGACTACAGTTAACAATACCATATTATAGCATTGAAAATTGCCAAGAGAGTAGATCTTGAAAGTTGGTACCACACACCAATGGTACCCATGTGAGGTGATGAACCTATTAACTTTATTGTGGTCATCATTTCACAATAGTTACATCAAATCATTACATTGTACACCTTAAACTTATATTTTAAACTTATAAACAATGTCATTTGTCATATATAATTCCATAAAGCTGTGAGAAAAATAGACACTGTGACTCTCACCTTGTCTTCTCCTAGATCAGGAAGCCAGGGGAAGCCAGCTGCCATGTTATGAGGACATTCAAGCACCATGAGAAGTGGTCCCTGTAGCAAAGCACTGAGGACTTCTGCCCACCGGCTGGCATCAGCTTTCCAGAGACGTGAGCAAGCCACCCTCTGGTCAGTCCTTTAGATGACTCACACCTTGGCCAGCATCTTGACTACAACTGGGTGGGCACCCCAAGACAGGACTACCCAGCTAAGCTGTTCCTGAATTCTTGACCCACATAAATCGTGTGAGATTAAAAAAATTCTTGTTGTTTTAAGCCACTAAGTTTTAGGGTAATTTGTTATGCAGCAATAGCTAACTAATGCAGCTCCCAAAGTTCTCATAACTTAGCTTCTCTGAATCAGGTCCCCTGGCTGTGGTCAGGCTGGGAAAATTCTTAAGGCATGAGACCACCAGGTCATGGTGACTGACTGGCACTGTATCCTTCTCCCAACCTCCAAAACTCTAAAAATGGAGCTTTCTTAGGAGGCCAGAAGGCCATTGGCCAGATGTCTTTGGGAGTATATTATAACAAATGCAAGAGGTACAGAAAGCAAGAATTTGCTTAGGTGACCCACAAATTCCAGATTGGTTTGGAACAAGCTATTGTATAAATCAATGAGTACATTTAACCAAGGAAGGAAGGAAGGAAGGAAGGAAGGAAGGAAGGAAGGAAGGAAAGAAAGGGGGAGGGAGGGAGGGGAGGAATGGAAACAAAAAAAAATAAAGAATTTGCTTAGAAAAAGAAAATTGCTTAGGATCTTAGAAAGGGCTTAGAACCTCCTCTGTGGCTGATCCCATCAAGGTCTACCACATTTTCCAACTGGTTTTCCAAATTGTTTTTCAGACCCATATTAGGTTTATTTGTCTTTTCCTACTTTCTTATGTCTAAAGAATGTTTTGATTTCATATTTTTTAATCCCCATGGATAAGACATACACAGCTACAAAGCTGACTCATAAAAGGCCAGGAATTATGGCAGAGGAGAGGGGGTTGTAGGGACTGTCAGGCAAGTCACTTGAATCACTCATCCTGAGACCCAAGAGGACCTGAAGGCAGGCTACTCACTTTCACTCAGGGATTCATGGTTTCTAAAAAGACCATCTGTGATGCTTTTAGGGGGACTAAGGAAGAAATAGTCTTCTTCATGTCTGGAGGGATAATGAGTTCATTCTCCATTTTGATCTGAACTCTGAAGGTTTGTACAGTGTGAGGTATAGAGACTGCTAGAGGGCTGCTTCAGAAAATATTTCTGCACAGACCATAATATTTCCCACCCCAAAGTTTTCTACTTAAAAGTCAAGAATGGGACACATTATATTATAATGGAATGAACATGGTTTTATGTGATATAAACACAAGTTCACATCCCACCAGCTATGCAACCCAGAGCAGTCATTTGTGCCTCTGGACTTCAGTTCTCTTTTTTAGCAGAAATAATTGAGAAAATATGGGTAGCAATTAGGACAGGGTCAAACAAACTTCACAAGTGTTCTTTCTTCCCATTTCAGTGAAGGATAATAGTAATGATGAAGAAGAAGTCTGTACTGTTGATAAGCCATGTCTGGTGTCCAGACCAGCCTTGTCTGTTTCAGAGACTCTCTGTCACCTCTCTGAACCTCAGGCTCATCAACAAAATGGTGAAAACAGTAAGTGACTTATACTTATTGAGTGATATTGGCAGCCAGTGTTTCAAGTCTCTCTGCGTGTATCAACTAATTGGTCTGATGCTCACAGTCACATAAGGTAGACATTAATATCTTTATTTTGTTTTGCACACGAGGTAACTGAAGAGAGGAGTGTGTCTATTAGCCCACCATCACACAGCTAGTACATGATAGATCCAGAGTTCAAACCCAAGTGGTATGACTCCCAGAGCGCCCACTCCTTTTATGTATGAAATATTAAAATGTAAAACCAATAAAGAACATAACAGTTGCTGGGAATGACCAACAATCATTGTGGTGGAGAAAATCAGTGCTTATAATCATAGGTAGGATCAGATGGTCACTGTTCGTTAGTGGGATGTGAATGGACACCGAATAGATGTCACTTTGAGTCTGAGAAGGTTAAGAGCAAATGTCTCTTCCCCCATTTTCTCCTCTTAACTCGTGGAAGCAAAACACTTTGAGAAGACATAATTGCAAGTATAAAGACACACCTGAACCTGAATTTCTTCTGGAAGAGAGCCAAACTGGAAAGTTTCCCACAAGAGTTGGGCTTGGGCTATGATGTGGTAAGAATCAAGATTTTGTTACATTTCACTTTTCTTTTTATTTACCTTTTTCTTTTCTTTTTTCTTTTTTCTTTTTTCTTTTAAGCACATGCATGACACAAGGGGAGGGGCAGAGGGAGAAAGAGAGAATCCCAAGCAGGCTCCATGCTCAGCGCAGGGATGGATCTCACCACCATAGCCGAAACCAAGAGTCAGATGCTCAACCGACTGAGCACCTGGGGGGCCCCATTATGTTTCACTATTGAATGTTGGGGTGTGCTTCTTACTGCAGCATAGCCTAGTGTGTTCTAACTACAAAGTCATAGATGGTAGTAATGATTCTTTTCTTCAAGTAAAATATAGATAATCTCAGAAGGAAAGCCTGTGAAGTTGATACAAAATATGTAGACTTCTTTCTTCTTGAGCAGTCAGAAACACATTTGGAAAGCCCACAGCTCAAAGGATTGGTTGAATGATATACATGGGGGCAGGGAAGAAGGAGACAAGAGGCTAAGATAGGGATGAGAAAGGGGCCCCAAGGCAGCTGTGTCTCCATGGGAGATGCACCAGGGCCCTATGGCTAATGCTACTTTGATGCATATCTAGATTTCAACCCAAGTTCCACCTCTTTTTATCCAGACAAATCACTCCACTTTCCTGGAGTATCTATTGCTTACCGTGAAAACTAGCAGCATATGACAGGTTAAAGTGAAATCCATCATCAGCTTGCTTCATTAGTAGCGTAGGCCCATAGGGCCATGTTACTGCACTACACTGTAAATCTTAATTTCTTTAGCAAAGACAAATTCTGAACTGGTCGTGAGAAAAGTGACTTTGTCTGAGCAGCAAGCAGGTGGTTGTTCAGTCTCCATCCTCAGAACTGACCTCCTCCAGCCCAGAAGGGGGGGGGGGGTTGGAGAGGCCTGATGTCACACAGCCCTACATAAGGGCCTCCTTTAGGCTCCTGCAGGTGATTTGGAAGCAGCTGAGGAATGTTAGGTGCTGGTTGTGGGGGTTTTGTTTTGTTTTGTTTTGTTTTAAGTCAGATCCAGACACAGCTGTTGAGCAAAATGCAGACTCCACAGAAGACCCAAAGCCTCAGAGCCTTTAAGCAGAAAAAGAGTTTAGGTGACCTTCCAGAGTAGCTGTCTGGGTCCTGGCCCTTGAGACAGGGAGCACAGAAGATACAGACTTCTACTCCATGCTGATGTTTTAATTTGTTCTTCAATGTTCACAGCAATTGGAAGAGAGGGAGTTGCTAGAATCTAGGAGAAGTTCCCCAAGAAGATCCTGGTCTGCGATTCTACTGTGCTTCCTGAGAGGAGCCTGCAGTATCAGTGTTCCGTGAAAAAAGCCAAAACCCACCCAATGACCTCTTCATCTCTATTCTAAGTTCCTAAGACACCAAGAATGGAACATGTTCTTTGGCACCTGCCCCAGAAGATATTCACACTGAGACTCTTGGCAAGTGGTAAGGGAGCCCTACCTTGGGGACAGGTCCCCGCCACTGTTGGACAAGACCAACTACCTGGTCCCATGGGAGCAGACCGTGACCCAGTTCCTGGGTGTCATCTGGGAGGTGACAAAGTGCACAAGTGGGTGTGTTCTGTGTGTACCCAGGATTTTTAGAACAAGAGGATCTAGCAAAGGGAGATGGGGAAGAATTTCTGATTGACTTTTTCCCTTCATCTGGCCTTTAAAAAGGATTCCTGGTCTCCTGAATGACCGATTTTAAAAAGGTAGCAAGTACCTTTCTATCAACTCTAAGGGAAGTGAGAGCTCTCAGTTTGACATGGCAGGTTTTCTTTTTTTTTTTTTTTTAAACATTTTGCTGGGACTGTGTTTTAATTTCTGTCTTCAAATTTGTCTAAGAGTTTTCCAAAGGAGACTTTGGAAACAAGCCCCAACACCCCTCTGGTTTCAGGTGTTTTAAAAGACCCATGACAGCATTTTGCCTGTGGTAGGGATTTTCTGGTAGGGAAATGCTCTGTCCCCCCGTGGGGATCACTGAGCAGAGGAGCCTGACCATCCCCATGTCCAGCTTCCTCCCACACGGAACAAGGAGAGGCGAAGGTCAGACAAATGTTGCTGACTTTAAAAGTAAAGCTTACGGGATTAAAGTTGTCACCCACCAGCTGACCTCAATAAAAAAATAATGTGAAACCAAAAATAATTGACTAGGGGCTCAGTAAATATGACCGCTGTGTGAGTCTTTCTGAACTGGAAACAACCTCTCAAAGGTTGTGGCCGATGCAGAGTTTCCTCAGAGCGTGTATTATGAATTTTTTTATGAGCTCCTTTAGAACACTCTGCATTCTCCTCTGACCTGGAAAGGGTTAGGTTAATACAGGAAAGTGGGGCAACCAAAGCAAAACCAAAGTCAGCCTTAGATCCCACTCCTGTCAGACTCCGGATGTGGGGGGCGAGAGTGGCTTTGTTGGAAAGTGAGTTTTGACACCATTTCCCCCTTTTTTCATATAGGTGTGACTCCAATTTTCAGGCACTCCTGATTCTCTATCCTAATAATTTTGAATCTCTACATTAATACATTTATTTTTTAAAGATTATTTATTTTGAGAGAGAGAGAGAGAGAGAGAGAGAAGCAGACTCCCCACTGAGCAGAAAGCCCAATGTGGGACTCGATCCCAGAATCCTAGGATCCTGACCTGATCCAAAGGCAGATGTTTAACCAACTGAGCCACCCAGGTGCTGTACAGTAATGCCCCTAATTTCCTAATGCAATGGGAAACACCCATTATGTGCCAGGCACTGTGCTGGGCTCTGCATAAAGAACAGTGAACAAAACAGATGAAAATCCCTGCCCTAAACATCTTCCAAACCGCAGATTTCACTCTTGAGGATCCCTGGACCGTCACCAAATGAGAGCCTGGTGGAATAAAGGAGATGAGGTGCAGTTTTGAGGCACAAGATTATAATAGCCCCTCCCCCCGCTCCACCCTTTCCCAGAGGGCAGAGCAGTGCAGTGGTGAGGGTGTGGTCTTCGGATTGCCCACCTTTCGGTGACCAGGTTTGGAGACTATTTCCCCTCCTACCCGCCCTGTCAACTTGGCCCCTCATCACCATACCCCAGGAGTGGTGTGGCTGTGCCCCGAGTGTTTGGGCAAGGGTGATTAGACACGGCTGCCCATTACCAACAGACTCAACCTCCTGTGACTCCAACCAAACGTGGCTGCTTCTCAACAGCGTTAACCGGAGAGGAAGAATTTCAGACTTTCGAGCAGTCATTCCTCTCCAAATGCTCCCCCAGTGCTGCTTCAGTGACTTGTCAGAACACACAGGAAATTCTTTGCTTTAAATTCATAGAAACCGAGACATCTTTGCCTAGCGTAATTGAGCTGTGACTATTTTTTTCTGGCTACTGATACAGTTTGAGCCCATCTGGGAGTCCCAGGGCATTTTAAGTCTCCAGGATAGCCAGCAGTCTTCCGGCAGGATTCTAATAGAGGTCTTACCGCCCCAGAGATCCTACAGAGAAAGCTGTCCTTTCATTTCTTCTATTATTTTATTTTTAATTGTGATAAAAATGCCATCTTAACTATTTTTAAGGCCCAGTTTGGAGATATTAAGTACATTCACACTGGTGTACAACCATCATCACGGCTGAGCTCCAGAACTTCTCCATCTTCCCAAGCTGAAACTTTGTCCTCAGGAACACAACTCCCTATTCTCTGCCATGAGCCCCTGGCAGCGAGCTAGTCTGGCTACGTCATACAAGAGGAATCACACAGTGTCTTTTCCTCACTAGCTGATGTCACTTAGCATTAAGTCCTTAAAGTTCATCTATGCTGTAGCAATGTCTTGTCAGAATTTCCTTCTTTTTAAGGCTAATACTCCCCTGTATGCACAGTCCAGTTTTGCTCATCCCGTTGACCCACAGATGGGCACTTGAGTTGCATCTACCCAAACCTTTAACTTCTGGGCCTTGGTTTCTTTCTCTGTTATTAGAGAACCAAATGGGACAAGGACTGAATAAATCATGGTTTCAACAGTGAGTGGCAGAGGAGGGAAATACATCCGACACTTCGAAAGGTTCCAGGCAGCAGCAGGGGCAGCAAACGGCTGGAAAGGGCTTCTCGAACAATATTTCTCAAGGTGAGGTCTGCCTATCTCACAGTCCTGTGGATTTCCCAGCTGCTTCCTGGATCTACTGACCCAGAATCTGTGGAGTAGGGTCCAGGAATCTGCACTTTCCACAGGCCCTCCCGGGGAAATGTCACGTTTGAGGACAGTGCACTCGAGTGGGGAGGTGGGCTCCTTGGGTAGACATGTCTACAGGGGATGAACTGAAGTTAAGTCTGGCCTTGGGTCAGGGGCCCATTCCCTGCCCTGTTAAAAGTGTCCCTTCCCGCTGCCTCCTTCCTTCCCCCAGGAGCTGCCTGTCTGATGGGCACCCCCACGGCAGGAAGGCCTGGCCGCCTCTGGATATTTATGGGGCTCACACTCTTGTGTGCTCTAAGACAGCGGGGTGCCTCTTGGGGATTCTGTACCTCCTAAGCCTCTTCTGAGTAAGAAATGGTGAGCTTGTGTGATGGTTTATGCGGGGAGCTGGAGATGGCTTTTAAGTGTCTTCCGTGGTGGAAGCCGGCAGGCCCCCGGGGAGTTTGATTTTAGCCCCGTGTGGGGAGGGCTCCCACGTGTGCTCAGTCATAGGAACCCTCGGGTCCCTATGGGGCCCCCCATGGAGTGGGTGGGAATGGGCTCATCTGGGGGCAGAGGTCCTTCTCTGTGTCCTTACGGAGATGATCGTCGTGTTTGCACACTGTTTACTCTTCAGTTCTTTTCTGTTTATGTGGTATGAATTTATGCCAAAGTTGTCACCACTCTCGGTGGTTAATTTAAATGAATTAAATGAATAGTTTTCCTTAGAATAGAATTTTAAAAATAATCGCTTTCCTTTAAATCTTCATTACAGACCAGACTTTGTTCAAAGTACTCTGCATTAACTCCCCATAATCATCCTAAATGTTAAGTACTTTGATTCCCATTGTAAAGATAAGGTAATTGGGTCAGAGTGAGGTCCAGAAACTCCTGCAGGTTCCCCAACTCACAAACAGCAAAGCCAGGGTTTGGAACCAAGCCATCTGGTGTAGAACGCGGGCTCCTAACCCATCTGCTGGTCTTCCTGTCTAAGACAGAAGCTACTTCACTTGGTGAGAAGTTAAGTCTTGCATGGAAGCCAAGTCGCCCTTGCTCACCAGTCCACACAGGAGACAGAGACGTGCACACAGGACTGCAGAGGAACTCGGTCAGGTAAGAAGAGTTTCATACGAGTACCGGAGGGCTGAAAGGCCAGCGTGCTCAGCTGTGCTTGGAGAGTTTCACAGGGAGTCAGATTTTACCTACATTTGGAGAATGAAAAGCGTGTTGATGGGAAAGAACTCTTTTGTCATTTTTCATTCACTTCTGGTGAGTAAAGGTCGAGTAAGGTCCCTTGTGTGGCAGGCACTTCTAAGAGCTGGAGCGACAGCAGGGAGCGAGACAGGTGAGGGCCCAGCCTCCTGCCCTCTGTCTAGTGAGGGAAGAAGGAAAATACAGAGAAGCGTTGTTAAGTGCCTGAAGACCAATGGGGTCCTGAGATAGACATGGGGGGCACTTTACCTCCGTGGTCAGGGAGGCCTCCTTGGGGCAGTGATGTTCACACGGGACTGGACAATACAAAGGAGCTCATTCTGCGCGGATCTTGGGGACAGCCTGGACATTCTGCAGGGTGGTGGCTGGAGGTGATTGGATTTCTGGTGTGCTTTGTGTTGCTCTGTTTCATTGTTGCTGCTCTGCTGTTTTGGCCGCTCTGGCTGGAGGGGCATGTTTGCAGTGGCTTTATTTATGATGGGCATGCAGTAAAAAGTTGAGTCTTTTTTCCAGACCCTAGGGCTCGTGAGCCCGCCTTCATCTGTACCCACTCTTTGTTTTACTTCATTTGATCATTCCTTTGCTACCCCTGGGGCGGATCTGGGCCAATTTTTGTTTCACAACGAACACTATTGCATAAACCAAATTAAACAGTTCACTTAAGTGATCACAGTACAGGCAGTTAAGCTGTTACACATTAAGCACCACAGCAGTGAAGAGTACCCCTGGGGCGCCGAGTGAGGGCAGGAAGGACTGGGCCAGGGCAGGATATTATTTTAAAATATGCTAATAGGCCATTGAAAGATTTTTTAAAGGATTTTATTTATTTGTTTGACAGAGAGATACAATGAGAGAGGGAACGCAAACAGGGGGAGTGGGAGAGGAAGAAGCAGACACCCACCCCCTCAGCAGGGAGCCTGATGCAGGACTTGATCCCAGGACCCTGGGATCATGACCTGAGCTGACAGCAGATGTCCAATGACTGAGTTACTCAGGCGCCCGCATTGAAATATTTTTAAGGAAAAGAATGACAAAATTTGATTCTTATTCTAGGGGTATGATGTTCTGGAAGAAGTTTCTAAGAGGGCAAAAAATGATGAGGAAATGAGGAGGTGGGAAAGGTTGGGGATGGAGGGGCATGTGGGCGGCAGGAGTTTTGTGGGCATCAGTGAGAGGCAGGGCATAAACCAGCCCCCGAAACTGGACAAGCTCCCGGAGATGCTGGACTGGAGCTCACCCAGCACCCAGCTCAGGAAGCTAAGGTGCTATCTAGCCACAGTACCGAGTCCTTTCCAGACATTCCCCAGCATTCGGAACAACGCTCACAAAATGTCTCCAAAGTTCTATACTGATTAAGATTAGTTTCAGGTCCTTAGACCACTGGGGATGTTTTTATATCCTCTTGGTCCAAAGAGACCTGGCTCTCCCACTGTGCACGGAGCCCCGAGGGGCTCTTCTGAGGGCTGGACTCTCCTCTCTGACTCAGAATAGGGTGGGCAGAACTGCAGGTTCTGTTTCTGGATCTGGGAGCAGGTGGTGACCCTGAGGGGAGGAACCAGATGGAGCTGGGGGCTGAGACAGGGAAGGTGGTGTAAGACGAGCAAAGAAACACAGAAAACAGAGTTGGTCTGGGCATTACAAGCAGAGATATTTCAAACTATAGGACGTTTCAAAGCAGGAAGAGAGAAACAGAGAAGAAAGGTGGCTAGAAGACCAAGGGGATACAGGAGGAGAGAGACTGAGGATATGGAAGGAGGGCCCGACTTCAAGGGGGCACTTGCTGCTGCTTACGGGCTCTGAACACCCACAGAAGCCGAAAGCAGGAAGAGAGTGCATCCCTCCTGCTGCCCATCACCTCCCCGCTCTGCCCTCAGCAGCTGGAGGGCCATCGAGGGGAGATGCAGGGGCAGTGGGTGCAGCTCCAGCTCCTCCAGGGCCTCAGGCACAGAGGAGACCAACAGGTAAACCACCTGTACCTGCCCACTTCCTCAGACTTACACTTTTGGCGTCAAACAGTATTCATGTACTCGTGTGTCATTTTTCAAAATTTATTCTTTCTTCTCTCTCTCTTTTTTTCAAGTAATCTCCACCCCCAGGGTGGGGCTCAAACTCAAGAGTCACACGCTCCGCTGGCTGAGCCAGCCAGGTGCCCCTTGATGTATCATTTTTAAGTTTAGTGGCATTAAGTGCATTCACATTTTATGCAGCCGTCACCCCACTGTCTCCTGAGTTTTTCGTCTCCTCAAACTGAAGCTGTGTACTCTGTTCACTCCATTCTCCCCTTCCCCAGCCCCTGGCAACCATCCTTTTCAAGCATTGTTTAGGTCCCAGCAGACATTAATTATACCATAGGTGTACCACTTTTTTAAACCATTTCATTTATTGAGGTTTGCTGGTGACGAGCTTTCTTGTTCTTGACCACTTGAAAGTGTCTTTATTTCATCTTCATTCTTATACACGTTTTCGTTCAGTATAGAACTTGAGGTTTGCAGCACCTCTCTTCTCTCGATTTCCATCTGAGATCATCGTAATCCTGGGAAGTGATTTATCCCACACAAACAATTGTGCTGTCTCTCACTGTTTTGCTTGGTGGCCAACATGAGCTATTTCCCTCAGTCTAAACAAGATGAGAGGCCAGGCTGTGGACATGGGCTGCAGGTGTGGGCATAAATGTGATTGGCCACCTGGCTAAATTCTGGTTATGAGATTTTTGGACTCACTCAAATTCTAAAAGCATGAAACTAGAATATAAAAGGAATCTGTAGCATGGCTCAGTTTTTTTATAACCTTGGGTGGGGTCAGCCATGCGTGTGACATGGAAAAGAATGTGATGGAAAAGTAGATCACTTTTTTTCTACTTGGAGAATAAAATAGTTTTGCAAAGAAACAAAAAGCTGTGCCATAGCATCCCAATGTGCTTTTTTTTTTTTTAAAGATTTTATTTATTTGACAGAGAGAAACACAGCCATAAAGGGAACACAAGCACGGGGAGTGAGAGAGGGAGAAGCAGGCTTCCTGCTGAGCAGGGAGCCCGATGTGGGATTTGATCCCGGGTGTCCAGGATCATGACCTGAGCCGAAGGCTTAACCAACTGAGCCACCCAGGAGCCCTCCAATATGTTTTTAAAAAAAAGAGAAAGAAGGAGGGAGGGAAGAAGGAAGAAATGAAGGAAGAAAGGAGAAAATAAAAGAGAAAGGAAAGGAAAGAAAAGAGGGGAGAGGAGAGGATAGGAAGAAAAGAAAAGAGAAAAGAAAAGAAAAAAAAAAGGAGGGGGGGGAGACAGAGAGAGAATGCCTAGAAGAGAATATGTCAAAATGTCACCAACCATCAGGACTCATCCATTGCAGGCTGGAATGTTATTTGGTACAAACTCCATCAAAAACAATTTGGCGGTACCTATCATAATTATAAATTCACATATCTTTTGATGCAGCAGTTCCACTTCTAAGGGTGATTTGTGAGATGCCCACACATTTGCAAGATAACATATGTGCATACTTACTAATGCAGCAGAGTGAGGAGAAGCCTGGAAATAAAGCATCCATCAGAGAGAGCTTGTTAAATAATTATGACATGCGGCTGAAGTTTATGCAACTATAAGATAGAAAGAGAAAACTCTTCTTTATGAACTCATATGGAATCATCTCCAAGATATATTTTAAGCAAAAAAACTTAGATACATATGTAAAATGTTTTGGATTTTCTATGCTACTATTTGCTTTAAAATTGGGGAGAAGGAATATGCATACTTTTTAATGTAGTGCATATATAAAATTTTGGTTGCCTTTGGAGAGAGAAAATGAGTGGAGACGGGAAATTGTTTTCAAAGACTTATTTTTTCTGAGCAGTTTTCAGGTTTACAACAAAATGGAGAGAAAGGTAGATAGATTTCCCTTATATGCCCTGACCCCTGTGCATAGTCTCCTCTATCAACAACATCGATCACCCAAAAGGTACATTTGTCCCAGGGATGAATCTATACCACAGCCCTGGGAAGTTCACAATTTACATTAAAGCTCACACTTGGTGTTGTATATTGTATGGATGTGGAGAAATGTATAATGACATATACCCATCATCATAATATCATACAAGATATCTTCGTTACCATAAAAAGGAATGTTTTCATTACACACTCTTTTGTACCTCTTGAAATTGAGCTTTGTAAATGAATTTCCCTGCTGAAAAAAAAAACATTTAATTAGTAATTTAAAATATTACCAACCTGCTAGAGTGTAAGGTTCATGGAGGTAAGGGACTATGTCTACCTTGTATGTAGTTCTATTCACAGCCCCCAGCACAGGGCTCAGAATGGAGTAGCTACTTAATAATAACTGATGCATAAATAAATAATGTTTTGTAGTGGGATTCCAAGAAATTTTTTGTAATTTGTAAATATTCTACAACACACAGGTATTGATTTTTTGGTAATCAGAAACAGAATTTTTGACTGGAAAGAAAAACTTAGATTAAAGCATAACTCTTAGACCCAAGCAAATGGGGTCCCTGCCCTGGGTCAGCCTTGTGCCTCTGGAAACCCTGTGCATTGGAGTGTCTTCCTCAAAATTTTCTGAGACTCCTTTTGTTGGCCAGGATCAGTTGGAGCCTATCACACCATTGCAACATGGTGCCACAGGTGCTCTCCAATCCCTGGCCACTGTTCCCCTCAGGGGTGACCAGATGCCCCAAGGAACTCTAGGACTCATTACCTGGCCCCTTGGCTGGGTTCTGGTTCCAGAAGAGTGACCAGAGAACAGATAGCTTTCATTGGCTGGTATGGAATGGGCCACCAGTTGGTACTGATACCCTAATTTTGAGTGACTGCCACTCAAGTCCAACACAGGGTAGTGGATAAGTTCAGGGCTTGACCATTGAGGATTCCTCACGAAGCCTGGAGCTTGAGTTCTCATGGAGTCCATGCACTGGTCAATTCTCACCTATCCATGTTCTGACATTTTGTCATGAAATTGTTTTCATAGACATGCACACACACACACACACACACACACACACACAGATTTTTCAGGGCTCACATACCCTGTTCTAATATAATCATTTGTATTATTTGAAAGATTTCAGTGAGAGCAAATGAAAGTATTTAACATTCTGACAAACCAAAGCAAACACCGTATTCTAGAATAGAATAAAAGAAATAAAATGGAATAGAATAATGCCGGTAAGTAAGAGAAGACAGCTAAGTCACTGTGGTCAGAGTCTCTATCCACCAAATCAGAATCAGAGTCTCTATCCACCAAATCCAGAATCCAAAACATATATACCATGAAAATACTAATTCTCCCCAACACCAGGAGGGAAAGGAAACCAGAGGAGGGAAAAAGAGGGAATTTCTGGTAAAAATAAAATTAGTTACAGCTGTTAAGTTACAGTTACAAAATCTTGCATAAAACTTTTGGCTGAAAAGAAGGAAAAAGACACTAAGTTTATTTTAGTTTTGCATAGATCTTCCATCAGAGGATATTAAAACACTTCACTCACACCAAGCACCTTGTTCAGGGAGCAGCTGTGTCCATTTCATGAGCTCTGCAGTGAGTCAGTGATTCACACTAATGGAGAACATGGAATGTATGAATACAGACATTTCATGGGAATTGGCCCTGGTAGTGAACATTTGCAAACTCATTTGAGACCCTAAAGTAAACCTCCTGTTTTACCAAACTTGTCTCTAACCTAATAAATAAAAATGTAAGATTAAAGGAAAATTACCTTCAAAAACCACATTGATTGTGCAAAATAAAAACAAGTAAATTTAACTGAGGAATCATAATGAGGAAATGGTGCAGATCTTTAACTGAGGAGGAGGGATGAAGGCAGGTCACTAACAGAGAAAGCACGTCATGTCTATTCCAGAGCCCAAGCCACAAGGTTTCTTGGAAAATCCACAAATAGCTGAAATTATCCTCCCTTTTGCTTCTTTACTCAGCTCTCAGCCTGAGATAGAGGAGCGGCCTCCAAATCAGGAGCCCACCTGGCCCACGAAACTAGGCAGTGGGGTCTCCGGTGACATAAACAGTTTCAGAGAATGAAAACACCTGTGACAGAGACAGATCAGGACAAATCAAGGCTGCTCCATAATCATGTGAACACAGACAAATGCAGGAATGTCATCCAAACCACAAGACTGACCAGACATCATCTCATCCTGGTTAATGAATGATGGCTGATTCTTGACCAGTTGTAGCTTGAGCCATCATCCATTCTTCCTACCTTCTAGGTATGAATTATCTAGATACTGATCATAGAATTAGCCCTACTCCCAATACCTAGCAAGGACCTGCATTCTAAACACTCTCCAAATCCCTCACATAACTCCAAATCCTGTGATTCCTTTCTAACCCTCCTCCTGGAACACCCCACAGTTCCCTGTGGCGTCAGTTCTCCTTAGTTGTGAGGAGTTAATAAACTCAACTTTGTTCAACTGCAACAGTGTTCCTGGAGGGTACTGATTAGTCAATTGATTGACATAAGGAGTGTGGGGGTCACTGTTCCATAGACTCCAGATTTGCATAAGGACTGCGGGGTCACTGTTCCATAGATTCTAGATTTGCTTTTATAAATCTTACCTTGCTTTTGTTCATAGACGAATCTGGCGATCTGAACATTTTATCATAATGATACTTCCCCCTTTATCTCTCTTAATGCTTTTTGCCTTTAGGTCAATTTAGTCTGATATTAATACAGCTGTACAGATTTGGGGAGAATTAGTATTTTCATGGTATATATGTTTTTACCCTTTTAGTCTACATGTATGCTTTAAATGTGTCTCTTTATTGGATAATAAATTTTCCTTTTATAGTCCATTTACATTTAGCATAAATATGGCACATTTGGGTTTTATTGTACCACAAAACCTATACTTTTTATTTTCCTGCAGTTTGTTTTTTTGTTTGTTTGTTTGTTTGTTTTCTGGTCTCTAGTCTTTACTTGGCATCAATTATATTTTATTCATGTACCTTTCTCCAATTTACTAATTTAGAAGGGAAGAAAAGAAAGAAAGAAAGAAAGAAAGAAAGAAAGAAAGAAAGAAAGAAAGAAAGGGAGGGAGGGAAGGAGGGAGAGCTCGAGCTCAATCTCACACACACACACCAATGCAGCGGCGTGATGCAGAGAAAGAGACCAATTTTTCAATGCACGACAGTTTTATAAGGGGAGTGTGGCCATAGGTGGGGAGATGTCGGTGGCTTACACTGATTTGGTCAAGCGTCAGTTTCATAAGGCAGGCTAGGCCAGGGTTGGACAATATTTACATGCAGTTGTTCTGGGAAGGGGTCAAGCTGGGGGTCTACACAAGATAGAGTGCACACATATAAGACGGAGTCAAAACAGAGGTTGCCCTGTCAAGCAGATAAATCTCTCAGGTGGAAAAGTTATCTCTCGTCATAGTTCTCTCCCTGGCAGAGGCCCCCCTTTCTAACATAAATTTCCCTTACAAAAGGGTAACTTCTACTCTTTTAAGAACTACTCTATCTATAGTTTCTCAAGGTAATCAGCTCAAAATAATTCTCATGCCAAAGAGACATATTTTGGGGTGGCACATTCTGCCCTTCAACACACACACACACACACACACACACACACAAACACACTTTTTTTTTGTGTTATGTTAGTCACCATAAAATACATCATTAGGTTTTAATGCAGTATTCCCAGATTCAATGTTTATGAACAACACCCAGTGCTCCATGCAATACACGCCCTCCTTAATACCCATCACCAGGCTCATCCACCCCCCACCCAAAACCTTCAGTTTGTTTTTCAGAGTCCACAGTCTCTCATGGGTCATCTCCCCCTCTTATTTCCCCCCTTCACTTTTCCTTTTCTTCTCCTAATGTCCTTCATGTTATTCCTTATGCTCCACATATAAGTGAAACCATATGATAATTGACTTTCTCGCTTGGCTTATTTCACTCAGTATAATCTCCAGTCCCATCCATGTTGATACAAAAGTTGGGTATTCATCCTTTCTTATGGAGGTGTAATATTCTATTGTATATATGGACCATATCTTCTTTATCCAGTCATCTGTTGAAGGGCATCTTGGCTCTTTTCACAGTTTGACAATTGTGGCTATTGTTGCTATGAATATTGGGGTACATATGGCCCTTCTTTTCACTGCATCTATATCTTTGGGGTAAATACCCAGTAGTGCAATTGCAGGGTCATGGGGTAGCTCTGTTTTTAATTTTTTAAGGAATCTCCACACTGTTATCCAAACTGGCTATGCCAACATGCCTTCCCACCAACAGTGTAAGAGGGTTCCCCTTTCTTCACATCCTTTCCACCACTTGTTGTTTCCTGTCCTGTTAATTTTGGCCATCCTAACTGGTGTAAAGTGGTATCTCAATGTGGTTTTGATTTGAATTGTCCTGATGGCTAATGATGATGCACATTTTTTCATGTGTCTGTTAGCCATTTGTATGTCTTCTATGGAGAAGTGCCTTTTCATGTCTCCTGCCCATTTTTTTTTTTTTTTTTGACATGATTATCCGTTTTGGGGGGTGTTGAGTTTGAGAAGTTCTTTATAGATCTGGATATCAGCCTTTTGTCTGTAATGTCATTTGCGAATATCTTCTCCCATTCCGTGGGTTGCCTCTTTGTTTTGTTGACTGTTTCCTTTGCAGTGCAGAAGTTTTTTATCTCTATAAAGTCCCCCAAATTCATTTTTGCTTTTGTTTCCTTGTTTCCTTTGCCTTTGGAGACCTGTCTTGAAATAAGTTGTTGTGGTTGATGTCAGGTTACTGCCTATGCTCTCCCCTAGGATTTTTGTGTTTTAAAGATTTTATTTAGTTAGTTAACAGAGAGAAACACAGCTAGAGAGGGAACACAATTGGGGAGAGTGAGAGAGGGAGAAGCAGGCTTCCCGCCAAGCAGGGAGCCCAATGCGGTGCTCGATCCCGGGACTCTGGGATTATGACCTGAGCTGAAGGCAGATGCTTAACAACTGAGCCACCCAGCTGCCCCCTCCACTAGGAGTTTGATGGATTCCTGCCTCACGTTGAGGTCTTCCATCCATTTTGAGTTTATTTTGTGTATAGTGTAAGAGAATGGTCTAGTTTCATTCTTCTATACATAGCTGTCCAATTTTCTCAGCACCATTTACTGAAGAGACTGTCCCCTGAATATTTTTTCCTGCTTTGTCGAAGATTGTTTGGCCATAGAGTTGAGGGTCCATATCTGGACTTTCTACTCTGTTCCATTAGTCTATGTATCTGGTGTTTTTTTTTTTTTAAGATTTTTTATTTATGTATTTGACAGAAACATAGCTAGAGAAGGAACACAAGCAGGGGGAGTGAGAGAGGGAGAAGCAGGCTTCCCACCGAGCAGGGAGCCCGATACAGGACTTGATCCCGGGACTCCAGGATCATGACCTGAGCCGAAGGCAGACACTTAATGACTGAGGCACCCCTATGTATCTGTATTTGTGCTGGTACCATGCTATGGTTTCTTGGTGACCACAACTTTGTAATAAAGCTTGAAATCAGGCAACATGTTGTCCCCAGCTTTGTTTCTCTTTTTTAACATTTCCTTAGCAATTCAATAAGGTCTTTTCTGGTTCCATACAAATTTTAGGATTGTTCGTTCCGGACGCACTTTGAAAATGAAATTCATATTTTGACCTGGATGGCACTGAAAATATAGATTGCTCTGGGAAGCATGAACATTTTAACAATGTTTATTATTCTGATCCATGAGCATGGAATGTTTTTCCATCTTTTTGTGTCTTCTTCAGTTTCTTTCATGAGTGTTCTATAGTTCCTTGAGTATAGATCCTTTACCTCTTTGGTTAGGTTTATTCCTAATAATAACCCGTATCTTACGGGTTTTGGTGCTATTGTAAATAGAATTGATTCTCTAATTTCCCTTTATTTAGTTTCATTGTTAGTATATGAGAAAGCAATTGAAGGGGGAGGCCTAGCTGGCTCCGTCAGTAGAACGTGTGACTCTTGATATGGGGTGTAGAGAAAGCAACTGATTTCTGTGCATTGATTTTTTATCCTGCCACATTACTGAATTGCTGTATGAGTTCTAGTGACTTGAATTTGAATTTGAATACCTTTTATTTCCTTTTGTTGTCTGATTGCTGTTCCTAGGACTTCTAGCATTATGTTGAATAACAGTGGCGAGAGTGCTCATCCTTGT